>JANUWF010002014.1:600000-902013 GCA_026120185.1 Voacanga thouarsii
TTTTTATCAACTCACATTCTCAACATAACTCAAAGCTAACCAAAATTTTGACTCATAATACAAAAGTTAGCCAATAAACTTTTCCCGTACTCCTCATATCCTCCATATTTCAACAAGATGAGTAAAAAAACATTCTAACACGAATGCATAAACAAGATTAATCAAAATTCTCAAGTCTTGAAAAATATCCTATCCAACAAAAAATTTTCACAAAAAATCCACCAATTGAATGACAAAAAAAATCATATCCAAGAAAGAAAAAAAAAATTATATCATTGCTTTAACAATGAAAACCAATGAAATTTTGAATGATTTTCACAAAAATGATATGGAAAATACTTCTTCAACCTCATTCTCCCCCCACATTTAAATTGGACATTATCTTTAATAGCCAAAGATACAACAATAAAAGCAAAACCAAGAAGAACAAAACAAATAAAGAGGAAGAATAGAGAAAAGAAAATACCTCTATTGGGAATTAGTTCAAAATTTTCCAAACTTTCAAATTTTCAAAATTAAAAAATTTTTCAAAGTTGTAGCTCAATACCAAGAAAACACCGAGATGATTGATAGAAACTTGGACAAAAAATATCACCAAACCACTCCCACACACTTTAACTGGATAATGTCTTCATTGGTAAAAAATTAACACCTTAAAGTATCGCCAAAAGGACCAAATGTAATAAAGGGGTAGAAAGGTAAGCAATACTCCCCAAGTGCAATAAGTTCCATTAGATATTAAAACTGGAAATATAGATTGTTCAAGAGGACTTTATTCCTACCTAAAAAATAAAACACAAATAAAAGCACAAGAAAAATAATAACAAAATAAAAACACACCTAAATAAAAGAAAATAAACTAAAGAAAAATACCAAAAAATCCTAAGAAAGCAAATAAAGACACGACTTACTCCCCCACACTTAAGGAAACTATTTTCTTTATTTTGGGGAAATAATACCGAATAACTAAACTGTAATTTGCCATGGATCTGCCACGGAATTGGTCCGTGGAAAATACCTCCATCGTTAAGCATTTTTTGTGAGGAAACTTTTTTTCCGTGGCAAGTTGGCACTGATTTTGCCACAGATTGTTCAAGTTGGTAGCACCTTGAACAAGAAATATTGCGAGGGAACCGTGGCAAATCCGTAGCAATTTGCCACGGGCACTTTATTTAGAAATACTTTTCATGCCAAATCCGTGACAATCTGCTACGGATTTGCCACAAATACTTTATTTAGAAATACTTTTTACGGAAAATCCGTGGCAATCTACCACGGATTTACCACGGAAGCAATGTTAAACAAGCTATCTGTGGCAAATCCCTGGCAGATTGCCACGGATTTGCTACGGAAACGTCATGGCAAATTACCACGGATTAATAAAAATTAAAATTTTTTGAATTTGACCCTGCACACATACAATTTCTTGCCAAACACAATAGAATCAACTCATTCAACACCAAATATAATAAAACACAATTTTCTCACTGCTAAACAATTCAAAAGAAATATCCTCAATAAATAATTTACAAAGTCCCAAAAAAATGTAATACTACATGTACGAAAAGTAGGAAATATCAAGAACTCAATCAGAAACAGTAGTACAAATACAAAGAAGAAGAAAAACAAAGTATGTCACTTATCACGAATAGTCATTTGTAGCGGAACGTGATGATTGACTAACTGAGATTGGTGTTAGACCCTTTCTTTTGCACCTACCTATTGGGTATCTCAGGCTCGCATCCTATACGGCGCAGCAGAAGAATAAAACAAGATACCATCCCAGGATCCGCATATGTGTGGAAAACAAGACATAAAGACAACAAAGGTAACAGTTTTTACCTTTCTTTGCTCGTCCAAAGAACAAAAATTTCTTCTTCAAGTCAAGGCGCGATCCAGTAATCCTCTTGTGCAAACTCCACGAGAGTTGAACGTCTAACCACTATAATCACAGTGTGTGATTATCTCTAACAGTAATCCACACAGAGGATACACTCAAGCACGAAGTTTTCTGTGCTAGCAGAAACACTAAATGGTGGCTAGGGTTCTTCACGTTTTTGGCAAAATGAGAGAGAGAGAGAGAGAGAGAGAGAGAGAGAGAGAGAGAGAGAGAGAGAGAGAGAAGAAGAGAAGATTATGTTGCTAAGGTTGGAGTTTTCATATGTTATGTACCAGCTAGGGTTTCGTGTTTCATCTATATGTCACACGAAAATCTTACTGAAAAATCCTCCATCCCAGAATTCTAAAACAGTTAGAATTCCCTAATTGTAATTGGAAATATCAAGTTCTCACAATTACAATTTGGACCATAAATTATAACTAATTATAATTTTTCACAACATCTTCTCTTTCTCTCAATTAACCCCAGTATTTTATCAAATAATATCTTGAGTATATAATACTCTATTGTGTGCGACCTATTAGCTTTCCCAGCCAATTAGTAGCAAATATAAATTAATCTAAATGTCTTTGAGTTTAATAATCCATAATTAATTAGAATTAATCCTATTAATTCTAATCAGGATTGATTATTAATTCATCAATTAATAAATCCATATTCCCAGATCATGAGCGGTATCTAGCAACACATCATGACCACCCAAGAGTCCAGGAAGTCAAGTGGCTAGACATGAACCCTTCAATAACAAACTACAGTGCAATTAACTCCTTTCACCATACAATATCTCATTCGGTTTGGAGTACGGAATTAGTGCCAACTCCTTTCAGAATTAATTCTGGCCCAAATATAATAGTACTTGTATCAGGAATCCACTACTCTAGATGTGTATCAATTGGAAATATTTCCAATACACATATGCCTTGGCCAAGAACTTATCGTGTAGTAATTCCTAGAAGTGGCCGTGAGATATTCGTCCCTACTATTAGGAGTAGTGAATCCTTTATTGACCCTCTCAACTACTTTCGTTTACCTCACAATGTACCCAATATCTATCCCATAAGCGGCCCTCGATCGAGCTCCAGAGATTGGAATCAAAGTACAATACTCAGCAAATGAAGTACTTTGGAAATCTCAAGTCTAAGGATACTTGCTTTTTTGCTATATTGAGATTATATTACTGGCACTAAATAGTTATCCATATGATTATCTCATAGCTAGGTCATCCAATGAACTTGTTCCATTAATAAGCATCCATGTGTTAACTTTGAGTATCTCAATACTCACGGATATGAGAACCACCACCTGATCAAATCAAGAAGTCTAACACATGCTAGTCTTAACGCATTAATGAAGTCCTGGACTATTTAAGTACTAACACCATCTAGTGTAGTAGGAATCTCATACCATGATCTCTATCATGATTTCCTTAACACAATGTTGTACTAGGGACTTTATCGAACAGTTATATTACTTAAAGTAAACAAAGAAAATGTAAGATAAATAATGTCTTTTATTAAAATAAAATGTATCATATACAATATACAAATGATTGCCTCTAAGGCACAACACTAACACTACCATGACCTGTTGTTTCTGGACCAAACAATTACCGGAATATCTGATATAAATTTGTTTCAAAGCAATAACAATGTACATAGTAATTATAGTAATCTCCTAAAAAATAATTAAATTACTACTCAACAAATTTTTTTAAAGTATGAATTTGTTATTTACCCATTTCCCCGTGGAACAATCTAAGTCCGGGACTCCAAAACTTGCCACCTAATAGGATGCAAACCTGGGGATGAAAAAGAAAAATGAGTGACTAATTAATTGTATCAACACTTCAAAAGAATAATAATATGATAATGATGGATATGTCAAAATAAACATTGTTAAGAGTATCAATTTTTTTAAAAAAATTGGCAAGTCCCACGTATACTTTAAATTTGACAAAACTGAACACAAACTAATTATCTTTTCCCCTTCCTCCTTATCTCTTTCTTTCTTCAGTCCTCTCTCCCCTCTTCCCACACAGGACAGTCATCTACCTCTTCCTCTTCCTCCTTATCTCTTTCTCTTCTCAGTCCTCCCTCCCCTCTTCCTGCACAGATATATATATCCCTTAGTCATCAGTCACAAGTGGAACAATCCATGTCCAGGACAGTCATCTACGTCTTTCTCTTCCTCCTTATCTCTTTCTCTCTTCAGTCTTCCCTCCCCTCTTCCTGCACATAGCCTGTCATCTACCTCTTCCTCTTCCTCCTTGTCTCGTTTTTATTTGGTACTCTTTCTCAGAGATAGATAGTCATAATTCATTTGAGATGTGGTCAAATTTTGAATTAATTTACAATGAAGAAGATTTTGATGTGTTTTTCTTTCCAAGCCAACAACAAAGCTTTGAACATGCTGCTTTGGATTTCTAATTTGATCTACCTACTCAACTCCCTACTGTTTTTTATGTTGTTGATGAAGTACGCTTGTGCAAGATTCTTTCTACTCCCTAACGGATTTTGAACAAAGCGAGAACATAGTTCCTATGGAGGAAATCCATCTTGAAGGTATCATTTCAAACAAAGGTCCTATGGAAAAGAATGTAATCAAGAGGCAGCGAAAAGAGAAGGGCAGTAGTTCCAAGATACTATCAAAAGCAACCATTTCGAAGTACTTTTACATGACACTCACTCGAGCGGCCAAAGAATTGAATGTTTGCTGAACTGGTCTCAAGAAAAGATGTAAGGAGTTGAGAATTCGTTGATGGCCTTATAGAAAGTTGATGAGCTTGGAGACCCTAATCAAGAATGTTCAGGTTCTCTCTCACACACACTTTTGCATGAAGAACTAAAAATTATATGACCCCAAAATTAACAAAGAACTAATAATTTGAGAGCTTCCATTTGGATTTGTAGGGTTTACGAAATAAAGAAGAAGGAGTACATATGGCTGAGAAGAAGTTGAGAGCGGCTATTGAGATACTGGAATGTGAGAAGAAGTTGATGGAAGAAATCATTGATGCCAAGTTGGAAGACCAAACAAAGAGACTGAGACAAGCATGTTTCAATGCCAACCATGAGAAGAGAAAACTCGTGGATCTAGAAAAAAATTTGGCAAAGCTTCCCCTATAAATTGAATATTTTTCAGGCACTAGGCCACCTCAAAATGCGCAATTATGCATTTCAACATATGGTAATTTTAGTTTAATTTTCATTTTATACTTTTATGGTGTGTTTTATTTTATTTTGTGCCTTGTTTTTAAGTTGTGGAATATTCTTGTCAAATACAATAATCCTTTCTTGAAGGAATTCAACTATCTAATTTCTTATGATATTTATGCCTTGGGGAGTATTACCTTTTCCTTTTTCCTTAACTATCTTTTTAGGTCATTTAGATATGCTTGTATTATTTTATTTTTAGACCTTTAAGGACAATGTTGAATTTAAGTTTGGGAAAGGGAGTGGTGTTACTCTTGCCAAGAGGAATTAAATTATTATTGGTTGCTAAATTTAAGTTAATTTTGTTTATTCAATATTAATTGATGAAGCTTTTTCAAATCACAATAATCACAATGCCAACACCAAATCTACACATCAACTTTTCAAATCCAATATCCAGACTCACAGAGTATAAAAATATAATAACTAATATCCAACACTCACATAGCATAAAAATAATTCCCTTTCACCAATAATCACCTTTCACAAATAATCACCAATACCAAATATCCACATCAACTTTTCAACACCCCAACATCTCCACAAATCAACATTCAACAATTCAACAACACAAGAATTTCCAACATTCCACAATCCAAATAGGTTCACAATAAATCATATCCACAAGAATATCTGTATTTATGACCTTGTATGTAGGCCAATATGTAACTCATGTTAAAACGCTCAAGTATTTACAAAAATGATTGATCAAGAGCAAGAAATTTAAAAATCAAAGACCAGGGAATAATTTAACTCTTTCATCCCTATTTGACCAAAAACAAAAAACTATACTACAATTAGAAACAGAATTGCAGTAGTAAAAAAAAAATTAATGTTTAAAAAATTAAATGGAATTGAAGATGGGGAGCACGAAAGTGATCAAATTAAGTGCCGCCTAGAACATCTAAAACATCTATAATTTCTTGAACCAAAAAAGGACAGGGAAAAAAGTTACCTGATAGGACAATCCGAGCTTATTAGAGCATGCTTTTGATGTTTTCCTTCCTTTCTATTGATTTTCCCCACTACTCCTCGCCCTTTATCATCTTGTTTTCTTGTTGAAATGCCTCTATCGCTTTCTCTTATGTCTGCAGTGGTAAGTACTGTAGTTGGGCAACTGTGAAACAGAGGCTTCGTCATGGGTTGAGGGCGGGCGCCAAGAGGGGGCTTGCGGGGTAAGGGCTCACGGGGAGATGGGAGGGGTTGCGGAGAGTGGCGCGTTGGTTGTGAGGGAAGGGAGAAGGGGTTGTCGGGGAAGGGGGGCTGAAGGCGGGAGGGATCTCGAGGAGAGAGGTGGAGACCTGGGTAGGGGCTTACCAGGGGATGGGTGGCTGCTGGGAGTGGCGCGATGGCTGAGAGGAAAGGAGAAGAGGTTACGGGGGGTGGCGCATAAGTGGGGGGCGGCCGGAAGGGGAAGGGTCGGCTAGGGGAGGGGGCTGAGGCTGGCGCTAGGTAGGGGCTCGAGAGGGGGTGGAGGATTAGGGGTGTTAGTATTGTGCCCTAGAGGCAATCACTTGTACATTGTATATGACACATTTTATTTTAATAAAATGCATTATTTATCTTACAGTTTCTTTTTTTTACTTTAAGTAATATAACTATTCGGTAAAGTCCCTAGTACAACACTGTGTTAAGAAAATCATGACAAAGATCATGATATAAGATTCCTACTACACTGGATGGTGTTAGTACTTAAAAAGTCCCTAGTCATAGTATTAATGAGACAGTACATCATTAATGCGTCAAGACTAGCATGTGTTAGACTTCCTGATTTGATCAGGCGGTGGTTCTCATAACCGTAAGTATTGAGATACTCAAAGTTAACACATAGATGCTTGTTAATAGAATAAGTTCATTGGATGATCTAGCTTTGAGATAATCACATGGATAACTATTTAGTGCCAATGATATAATCTCAATATAGCAAACATGCAAGTATCATTAGACTTGAAATCTCCAAGGTACTTTATTTGCTGAGCTTTGTACTTTGATTCCAATCTCCGGAGCTCGATCGAGGGTTGCCTATGGGATGGATATTGGGTACATTTTGAGGTAAACAAAAGTAGTTAAGAGGGTCAATAAAGGATTCACCACTCCTAATAGTATGGGCAAATATCTCACGGCCACTTGTAGGAACTGCTACTCAAAAAGTCCTTGACTAAGGCAATTGTATATTAGAAATAGTTCCAATTGATACACATCTAGAGTAGATGGTTCCTGATACAAGTACTATTGTATTCAGGCCAGAATTATTTCTGGAGGGAGTTGGCACTAATTCCGTACTCCAAACCGAATGAGATATTGTATGGTGAAAGGAGTTAATTACACTGAAGTTTGTTATTGAAGGGTTCATATCAAGCCACTTAACTTCCGGGACTCTTAGGTGGTCATAATGTATTGCTAGATACCGCTCATGATCAGAAAATATTGGTTTATTAATTGATAAATTAATAAACCAATCCTGATTAAAATTAATAGGATTAATTATGGATTATTAATCTCAAAAACGTTTGGATTAATTCATGTTCGCTACTAATTGACAGGAAACCTAATAGGTCACACACAATAGAGGATTATATACTCAAGATGTTATTTGATAACACAATGGGGTTGATTGAGAGAAAGAGAAGCTGTTGTGGATAAATTATAATTAGTTATAATTTGTGGTCTAAGTTGTAATTGTGAGAACTTCATGTTTCCAATTACAATTAAGAATTCTAATAGGATTAGAACTCTCAGTTTGGGGGGGGGGATTTCGTGTAATAAATAGTAGATATAAAATACGAAAACCCTAGTTGAAACACACACGAAAAACCAAGAGCCACGAAACAACAGCTTCCTCTCTTCTCTTTCTCGATTTGATCTTTGATCAAAGAACCCTTACTGCCATCTTTTTCTACTAGCACAGGAAATTTGGGTGGTTGAGTGTATTCTCTGTGTGGATCACTGTTAGAGATAATCACACACTGTGATTATAGTGGTTAGACGTTCAACTCATGTGGAGGTTGATCACGAGGATTGCTGGATCGCGCCCTGACTTGAAGAAGAAATTTTTGTTCTTTAGACGATCACCCAAAGGTAAAAGCTGTTACCTTTACTCTCTTTATGTCTTATTTTCCACACATAGACGGGTCCTGGGAGGGTATCTCGTTTTATTTTCTGCTGCACCGTATACGATACGAGCTTGAGATACCCAACAGGGGGGAGTGGCACGCGGGCTGGGGGAAGAGAGAAGGGGTTACGGGGGGTAGTGCGTTGGCGGGGGCGGCAAGAGGTGAAAGGGTCGGCCAAGGGAGGGGGCAGAGGTGGGAGCGGGTGTTAGGTATTTCAGGCTCATATCCTATATAGCGCAGTGAAAAATAAAACGAGATACCATCGCAGGATCCGCATATGTATGGAAAATAAAACATAAAGAGAACAAATGTAACAGCTTTTTACCTTTCTATGATCGTCCGAAGAACAAAAATTTTCTTCTTCAAGTCAAGGCGCAATCCAGCAATCCTCTTGATCAAACTCCATGAGAATTACACGTCCAACCACTATGATAAGGGCAAAATTAGTCATACTATTTCTAGTTATTTAAGGTTCTTTTGTGATACATTTTATTCAATAACAAGTCAAATTCCTTCATATTTGAGATTTTACCCTTGGAAAAATATTTTGTTCATTATTATAGATTTTTGGGGTAAAACGAAGCAAAAACGTCGCAAAACAAAACAGAGGTAGCGCCGGCTAGGGCAGAGGAACTGACGCCGGCCATGCACTGTTGATGCGAACTTTGAGGCAATAAAAAATTGATGAAACAGAGCAAAACAGAGTGGAATTGACACCAGCTCCAGTAGCCAAGGCGACGCCGGCTGCATTCTGGAATACATTGTGTGAAATTAGAAAAATCTACGAACGAGAAGAGAACCAGAACACAACCGATGCCGACTCCGAGAGCCAAGGCGGCACCAGCTATGCTCTGAGGAAAAGGTGGAGCTTTGATTTTTCTACGCAATTTTTGGTAATCTGTGGAGTTTTAGTACTTTCCTACTTCTACTTGGCCCAAAACATTACACCAATTAGTTTTGGCACTTCCCAAGCCTATAAATAGAGGGAAAACATAAGGAAAAATGGGAGAATTCATTGATTATCATAGAAAATCACTCAAATCAAAAGAGAAATTCTTCAATTCAATGAAGGTTGTGCAAGAAGGTCTTCAAAGGAATAAGAAGGAGGCTTGTCTATGAGTGCTTTCTTTTACTTTGTTTTCTTTTCTTGAACAATGATATGCTAATTGTTTTATTGTAATTCGACATTATTTTACATAGTCATGATTTTTAGGATTATTTGATCTTTTGATTAATTGATTGTTACTCTTGGTATTTAATTACTTGGGTTGATTACGAGATTGATTGATTGTTTCTTTCTATTGACTTGCTTGGGAAAGGGGTTGATGAAGGTTTCAATTTGATTGATTTCATATTTGTTATCTCTTAACTTACTTGGAAAAGGGGTTAATTGCTAAGAACTGGTAATTAAAGGTTAATTGATGTCTGCCAAAGTATGGATTCATTGGTTAATTTCATGTTTTAAGTTTGCCAAAGTATGGAAATTTAATCAAGGATTGTGTTTAATGCATCTTTTGGGTGAATTAGAAGAGACAGAGTATGTGATGCTAATTTGTCTAGAAGATAGTGATTTCATGGATTGGGAAATAAGTGAGTTTACTTTAATCCTTTATGATACCAAGAGAATAATTAGTTATGATAAGGGTTGGAACTTTAAGATCATGCTTATCTAAACAATGGTTTGAGTTACATAATTCTCCATCCTTGATATGTATATATTTTATTTTAATATATTTTATTATCTTTTTTATTTCATTTTCACTTTATTGAGTCTGTTAAACAATGAAAGAGAAGTGATTAATGCATGCTTGTTCCTTGAGGATCAACACTCGTTTAAACCCTATGCTATGTTAATGATGAGTACGCTTGCTTATATGTGTAATTTGGGGTTAACGTTTTAATGTAAACTTGATTGGGAATGTGCTTAGTTTTTATATAATTTTTATATCCAAATCTATACGCATATGTTTTAGGCGCCGTTGCCGGGGAACAATATCATGAAAGCTTTGATTTTGTTAATTTAATCATGTAAATATGTAAATACGTAAATTTTCAAATTATGTACAATTTTTCTTTCCGCAAAAAGGTGTTATCTTTTGTATTTTGTGTATTTGTGTATACCCTTGTAACCTAACCTACTAACTTTGACTATGTCCTCTTGACTAGCTTTGTAAGCTTTTCCTTTTGTTGTAATCATGAATTCCGTATCTAACTCGCTTCTATGTTTAGGAGAAATGGTGAATTGGAATCTGAGGAAGTCTAATGAGAGGCAGTACCTCCATTGCCCCCCTAAGATGACACGCACAGCACCAGAATCAGCAGAACTCGAAATCCTAATTGGGAAATTTGTTGTTCATGCCACGAGGCATTTCCAGGAAATCGATTCCACATTTGAGAAATTCGAAGAAATGATCCGCAACCTGGAACGACAAATTTGGTTTTTGACAGACATGGTGATAAAATCCCACGAACTAACCCAATAGCCAGTGAGGAAACAGCTGCTGTCACATTGCAAAGTGGAAAAGAATTACCAGACATTCTAGATGACAACCAGCACCGGCTAGAAGAAGAGAACCGGTGCCAGCTATCCGGTAAACCCAAGACCGAGCAACACAGAACTGAATCGGCACCAGCTATCCCTTGTCCATCTCCCGAAAAGCTTACTTTTCAGCCTAACATACCGCATCCTACCCGTCTACACAAGGCCCGAAAAAATGCTCAATTCAACAAATTCCTTGAGGTATTTAAACAACTACACATAAACATCCCACTCAGTAAAGCTTTAATTCATATGCCAAAATATGCCAAATTCCTGAAAAGCATGCTCGTCAACAAAAAGCGATTGGATGAATTGTCCACAGTAGTCATCAACGAAGAATGCTCAGCCATCCTACAGGATAACTCGAATTTGCCACATAAAGTAAAAGATCCTTGGAGTTTCTCTATCCTATGTTTAATTGGCACTCTTCTTATCTTTAATGCATTAGCTGACCTAGGTGCATTTATTGCCATATAAAATATTTAAAAGGCTAGGCCTAAGAAAACCACAACCCACTAGAATGAGTATTCAACTCACGGATAGATCTATCAAATATCCTAGGGGCATAATAGAATATGTGTTGGCAAAAATTGATAAATTTATATTTCTAGTGGATTTTGTTATTCTGGACATGGATGAAGATTCCAATTCCTTTAATCTTAGGTAGGCCCTTCCTAGCTACAGCAAAAACATTAATCGATGCTCATGGAGGGAGATTGACACTTAGGGTTGGGGATGAAAAAGTAGTCATTCAAATCCACAAGAGCATGTAATACCCTTTGTCTTCTGATGATTCCTGTTTAAGAATTGATATTCTTGACGAACCTATTTTTGAGTTGATGCAGGAATCCATTGAGGAAAAATTGATGGAAACATCAATGGCATATCCGGAGGAAGTCTCCAATGAGGATAGGATGAATAAGTTGGAAATCGAGAAAAGCAGTTTAGGGAGAATGAAATCATCCATAGAAGATCCTCCCGAATTAGACTTAAAAGACCTGCCCGAGTATTTAGAATACGTGTTCCTGTCCAAAGGACATAAATTGCCGGTGATCATTACTAAAGATCTCAATACAGAACAAAAGACCAAATTTGTAAGTATGTTGGGAAAATATAAGGGAGTTATAGCTTGGAAAATCAGTAATATAAAGGGAATTAGTCCATCTTTTTGCACTCACAAGATTTTGATGGAAGAAGATGCAAAACCCGTAGTGCAACCCCAACGTAAGTTGTACCCACATATAAGTAAAGTGGTAAACATTGAGGTGGTTAAGCTTTTAGATTCAGGCATCATTTACCCGATTTTTTATAGTTTTTGGGTAAGTCCTACTCAAGTAGTACCAAAGAAGGGAGGAATGACGGTGAGTCCCAACGATAAAAATGAGCTAGTCTCTATGAGATTAGTCACGGGATGGAGGTTTTGCATTGATTATAGGATGCTAAACAAAGCTATTAGAAAAGATCACTTTCCTCTCCCTTTTATTGACCAAATGTTGGAAAGGTTAGCCAAACATGAGTATTATTATTTCTTGGACGAATTTTTTGGCTACCTACAAATTTCCATAGCTCCAGAGGACCAAGAACAAAACCACTTTTACATGTCCATATGGTACTTTTGCATATCGTCGGCTGCCATTTGGTCTTTGTAATGGTCCCGGAACATTCCAAAGGTGCATGACAGCTATATTTGAAGGGCTCGTAGGGGACATCATGGAGGTATTTATGGATGATTTCTCAGTTTTTGGTGATTTATTTGACTTATGCTTATCTAATCTTGAAAAGGTACTCGCAAGATGTGAAGAGACTAACCTCATGATTAATTGGGAAAAATGCCAATTTATGGTGCAAGAAGGTATTGTGTTGGGGCAAAAGATTTCAAGGAAAGGTATAGAAATCGATTGGGCCAAAATTGAAGCAATTGAAAAGCTGCCTCCCCCTACTTCGGTAAAAGCTATAAGGAGCTTTCTTGGTCATGTAGGTTTTTACAGGAGGTTCATCTTAGACTTCTCAAAAATCTCAAAACTTCTTACCTCTTTACTTGAAAAAGATACTGTGTTTAATTTTGATGAGCAATGTCAAAACACTTTTACCATACTTAAAGAGAAGTTGATTAATTCACCCATTCTAATTGCTCCTGACTAGTCTCTTCCCTTTAAACTAATGTGTGATGCAAGTAATTTTGCAGTTAGTGCAGTATTGGGACAAAGGCGGAATAAGCACTTTCAACCTATATACTATGCGAGCAAGACGTTAACGGATGCACAGGAAAACTACACAACAACGGAGAAAGAATTGCTTGCTATAGTGTTTGCCTTTGATAAATTCCATTCTTATCTTATTTTGTCTAAAGTCATTGTTTATATAGACCATTCGGCCCTGAAGTACTTACTAACAAAACATGATTCCAAACCAAGATTGATAAGATGGGTTCTACTATTGCAGGAATTTGATTTGGAGATTAGAGACAAAAAGGGTGCAGAAAACTTGGCTGCGGATCACTTGTCAAGATTGGATAATCCAAATTTGGAATCCTTGATAGAAAAGGACCTTGATGACACTTTTTCGGATGAGCAACTCTTACTCATAGGAGGTGAGATTCCACACACCCCATGGTTCGCCGACTTTTCTAACTACTTGGTTGCAGGAATTACTCCAAAAGATCTTACGATGCAATAAAAGAATAAATTCCTCTTCGAAGAATGGCCTTACTTTTGGGAAGATCCATATTTGTTTAAGTGTTGTGCAGACCAAACCATTCGTAGATTCGTGGACTCTAGTGAATGAGAAGATATTCTAAGACATTGTCATCAAGGACTTGCTGGAGGCCACTATCAAGCCAACAACACTACAAGAAAGGTGCTCGACACTGGATTCTATTGGCCCACATTGTTTAAAGATACCCACAGGTTTGCCCAAAGTTGTGATAGGTGTCAACATACAGGTAACCTCTCTAAATCTAATGAGATGCCATTACAAATTTTTCAAGCTTGTGAAGTATTTGACTATTAGGGAATAGACTTCATAGGACCTTTTCCTAGTTCTTTGGGGAATAAATATATTTTGGTGGTAGTGGATTATGTTTCTAAATGGGTAGAAGCCCAAGATTTACCCACTAATGATGCAAGGGTTGTGGTAAAATTCCTAAAAAAACTTTTCACCCGTTTTGGTATACCTAAGGTACTCATTAGTGACAGGGGGACTCATTTTTGTAATGCACAAATGAAAAAAGTTCTCAAACATTTAGGAGTGAACCACAGGTTTGCCACCCCCTATCATCCCCAAACGAGTGGTCAGGTTGAAGTGGTTAATAGGGAACTAAAACGAATCTTGGAAAAAACTATTAACCACACTAGGAAGGATTGGAGTCTAAAATTGGATGATACTCTTTGGGCATATCAGACAACTTTTAAGACACCAATTAGCACAACTCCGTTTCGGTTAGTTTATGGCAAATCATGTCATCTACCTGTTGAAATTGAACATAAGGCTTATTAGGCGTTAAAGCTTGTTAATCTTGATCTTGAGAGAGCAGGGAAGTCCAGGTTACTTCAACTCACAGCCTTGGAGGAATTGCGAAAATATGCTTATGATACATCAATTCGGTATAAAGAGAACATTAAAAAATGGCACGACAAGCATATCACTCGAAAACACGAATTTGTGAAAGGCAACCAAGTATTGTTATTCAATTCTCGCCTACGACTTTTTCCAGGTAAATTGAAATCAAGGTGGTCGGGACCATACACTGTGAATAAAATATTCCCATTTGGCACCATCGAAATTATTCATCCCACTAAGGGCACTTTCAAAGTAAATGGAAGTCGAGTGAAACGCTATGTTGGTGACCTTCTTCGCAACACAGATCAAGTGGACATGATCTTGGATACTGCAACATGATACTTCATGGGTTCTCTCATTTCCTTTCCAGGTTGTGTACTATTTTTTTCTTTTGTTTTGGATTTATTTTCCTTTCTAGTTTTTAGGCTTTGTTGTGCTCTTTTATATTTTTCTGTTTAGGTGCTTTGCCAATGCCTCGTTCTTCAAGCATTCAGCTCTTATACAGCACAATGCATAATGAATAGAAGTTTGTTTTTCTTATCTCTTCTTCTTTATATTTCTGGTCCCATGGCATGGTTTATTCTTTGTTATATTTATTTGGCCATTAAGGACAATGTCCAGTTTAAGTGTGGTGGAGTGATTTGATTGACAAGTCTTCTATACATATACTTTAATCTTCTTAGGAGCAAATAATATTTTGAGCGGAAATTTTTCAGAATTTTTCTGACTTTCTTTGAGATTTCAAGCTATATTTTTAGTGCATGTCTTTATGATGGATTATAGAGCATATGTTCTAGATCATTTATGGCTTATGCATAACTTTTTGCACTCACTTGGACTAAGTAGTTCTTGATCAAATGCTTCGCATTGTTCTTAAACCTGTTTTTCTACTAAAATTCATGGAGCATTCTAAAACTTACTTGAATATCTCTCAAGGAGAAATAAGAAAGACAATCATGATTTAACTTATGGATGACGGTAATAGGCCTTCTTTGGATAGTTTGAGCTTTTCAAGCCTACCTATTGTTATATTATCCCTAGTGCCTATTTTGAGCCTAACCTGTTTTTCTACTAAAATTCATGGAGCATTCTAAAACTTACTTGAATATCTCTCAAGGAGAAATAAGAAAGACAATCATGATTTAACTTAGGGATGACGGTAATAGGCCTTCTTTGGATAGTTTGAGCTTTTCAAGCCTACCTATTGTTATATTATCCCTAGTGCCTATTTTGAGCCTAAATTGTTTATTCCTTTCATTAAAACCCATCACAATACTTTGTCCATTGCTTGTTTCTAAGAGTTTGAATATTTTTCCAAATCTTTATGCTCTTGATGGATGAAAGTATATGTAAGAGAATGTTGAGGAAGAATACTTGAAAAAGATCATGACTTGTTCTAGATCATTTATGGCTTATGCATAACTTTTTGCACTCACTTGGACTAAGTAGTTCTTGATCAAATGCTTCGCATTGTTCTTAAACCTGTTTTTCTACTAAAATTCATGGAGCATTCTAAAACTTACTTGAATATCTCTCAAGGCGAAATAAGAAAGACAATCATGATTTAACTTAGGGATGACAGCAATAGGCCTTCTTTGGATAGTTTGAGCTTTTCAAGCCTACCTATTGTTATATTATCCCTAGTGCCTATTTTGAGCCTAAATTGTTTATTCCTTTCATTAAAACCCATCACAATAATTTTTCCATTGCTTGTTTCTAAGAGTTTGAATATTTTTCCAAATCTTTATGCTCTTAATGGATGAAAGTATATATAAGAGAATGTTGAGGAAGAATACTTGAAAAAGATCATGACTTGTTACTTTCAGTCATGAATCAATAGTGAATTGAGCTGGAAAGAGAAAAAAAGAAAGCAAAGAAAGAGAAGAAAAAGAAAAGAGAGATTAAAAACAACAGAAGAAAAGAAACAGATGCTAGAAAAGATGGAAAGAAAGAAATTGAGAAAGAAAAGAAAAGCAGCAGTAAGAGTGAAAAGAAAAGAGGAGTGAAAGAAAAGAAAATTAAAAGGAAAAAGAGAGAAGAAAGATCACAAGAGGAATGTTGATTGAGTTGTAAAAGTTAAGGCTTTAACACCATTACTGAAAAATATGAGTGATCTTATGAAAAATAGGAAAGAGTTGATGAAAAGAGTAAAAAGATAAGAAGACGAAGAGGAAAAAAGAAAAAATGCAGGATTTGCTTGAGTTGAGTTGTAATTGCTGAATAAGGATATGGTTTGATTGATTTCTGGAATAGGAGAGCAAGAAGAGTTTGGAAATTATTGATTCATTTTGTTTATCCTTTTCTTGTGAACTCTCAGCTTCTTTGATATTTGAATCTCCTATATCCTTCGTTTGATAAGCTATATTACAAGCCTTTAGCCTTACATTACAAGTTTAAAAGTCCTACTTAACCTAAGTAGATCATGATATGTCTCGGATTAGTGGAGAAAGTGTATGAAAAGTAAGCCTATGGAATGCATATTCTTTTTGAACTAAATTCCTTCCAATGGTTTGAGAATATTGTTAAGTCTTGAGATGGTTCTACTAAGTCATTTATTAACCTACACAAGTCTTGCATTTGTTGTGAAAGATGTAGTAGCATGTGTTTTATGCTCTTGAATGAAGAAAGCATTAGAGATATTGTTTTGAAATTGATTGAGTGATTTGATGAAACCTTATATTTTCCTACTTGTTCTTAATACTTTGCTTGAGGACAAGCAAAGAGCTAAGTGTAGGGAATATGATAGGGGCTAAATTAGTCATACTCTTCCTAGTTATTTGAGGTTCTTTTGTGATACATTTTATTCAATAACTAGTCGTATTCCTTCATATTTGAGATTTTACCCTTGGAAAGATATTTTGTTCATTATTATAGATTTTTGGGGTAAAACAAAGCAAAAATGACACAGAACAGAATAGAGGTGGTGCCAGCTAGGGCAGAGGAACCGGCGCCGGTCATACACTATTGACACGAACTTTGAAGTGACAAAAATTTGGTGAAACAGAGCGCAATAAAGTGGAACCGGCGCCGGCTGTATTTTGGAATACATTGTGCGGAATTCAAAAAATCAGCGAATGAGTAGAGAACCAGAACACAACCGGTGCCGACTCCGAGAGCTAAGGTGGCACCGGTTGTCTTTTGAGGAAAAGCGGAGCTTTGATTTTTCTACGCGATTTTTGGTAATCTGTGGAGTTTTAGTACTTTTCTACTTCTACTCGGCCCAGAACATTACACCAACGAGTTTAGGCACTTTCCAAGCCTATAAATAGAGGGAAACCATAAGGAAAAATGGGAGAATTCATTGATTATCATAGAAAATCACTTAAATCAAAGAAGGAATTCTTCAATTCAAGGAGGATTGTGCAAGAAGGTCTTCAAATGAAGAAGAAGGAGGCTTGTCTATGAGTGCTTTCTTTTACTTTGTTTTCTTTTCTTGAACAATGATATGTTAATTGTTTTATTGTAATTCGACATTATTTTACATAGTCATGATTTTTAGGATTATTTGATCTTTTGATTAATTGATTGTTACTCTTGGTATTTAATTACTTGGGTTGATTACGAGATTGATTGATTGTTTCTTTCTATTGACTTGCTTGGGAAATGGGTTGATGAAGGTTTCAATTTGATTGATTTCATATTTGTTGTCTCTTAACTTGCTTGGAAAAGGGGTTAATTGCTAAGAACTGGTAATTAAAGGTTAATTGATGTCTGCCAAAGTATGGATTTATTGGTTAATTTCATGTTTTAAGTTTGCCAAAGTATGGAAATTTAATCAAGGATTGTGTTTAATGCATCTTTTGGGTGAATTAGAAGAGACAGAGTATGTGATGCTAATTTGTCTAGAAGATAGTGATTTCATGGATTGGGAAAGAAGTGAGTTTACTTTAATCCTTCATGATGCCAAGAGAATAATTAGTTATGATAAGGGTTGGATACTTTAAGATCATGGTTATCTAAACAATGGTTTGAGTTACATAATTCTCCATCCTTGACATGTATATATTTTATTTTAATATATTTTATGTTCTTTTTTATTTCATTTTCACTTTATTGAGTCTGTTAAACAATGAAAGAGAAGTGATTAATGCATGCTTATTCCTTAAGGATCAACACTCGTTTGAACCCTGTGCTATGTTAATGATGAGTACGCTTGATTATATGTGTAATTTGGGGTTAACGTTTTAATGTAAACTTGATTGGGAATATGCTTAGTTTTTATATGATTTTTATACCCAAATCCATACGCATCATACTATAATCACAGTATGTGATTATCTCTAACTGAAATCCACACAGGGGAACACTTAAGCACCAAAATTTCCTGTGCAAGCAGAAAAAGATGGCAGCTAGGGCTCTTCTCGTTTTCAGCGAAACAAGAGAGAGAGGAGAGAAGAGAATAGAGTTTTGGTGGCTGCTATTTTCTTGTGAATCCCCCCTAAGGTTTTGGTTATATCATCATATAAACCAAAAAAATACAATGAAAAAACTGAAATCCTAAAACAATTAGAATTCCCTAATTGTAATTGGAAACATCAAATTCCGACAATTACAATTTAGACCACAAATTATAACTAATTATAATTTGTCCACAACAACTTCTCTTTCTCGCAATTAACCCCACTATGTTATCAAATAACATCTTGAGTATATAATCCTTTATTGTGTGTGACCTATTAGGTTTCCTAATCAATTGGTAGCGAACATGAATTAATCCAAACGTCTTTGAGATTAATAATCCATAATTAATTAGAATTAATCCTATTAATTCTAATCAGGATTGGTTTATTAATTCATCAATTAATAAACCAATATTCCCAGATCATGAGCAGTATCTAGCAACACATCATGACCACCCAAGAGTCCAGGAAGTCAAGTGGCTTGACATGAACCCTTCAATTACAAACTACAATGCAATTAAGTCCATTCACCATACAATATCTCATTCGATTTGGAGTACGAAATTAGTGCCAACTTCCTTCAGAATTAATTTTGGCCCGAATACAATAGTACTTGTACCAGGAACCTACTACTCTAGATGTGTATCAATTGGAATTATTTCCAATACACAATCGCCTTGGCCAAGGACTTCTCGAGTAGTACTTCCTACAAGTGGCCGTGAGATATTCGCCCCTACTATTAGGAGTGGTGAATCCGTTATTGACCCTCTCAACTACTTTCGTTTACCTCACAATGTACCCAATATCTATCCCATAGGCAGCCCTCGGTCGAGCTCCAGAGATTGGAATCAAAGTACAATGCTCAGCAAACGAAGTACCTTGGAGATCTCAAGTCTAAGGATACTTTCACGTTTGCTATATTGAGATTATATCACTGGCACTAAATAGTTGTCCAAGTGATTATCTCATAGCTAGGTCATCTAATGAACTTATTCCATTAACAAGCATCCATGTATTAACTTTGAGTATCTCAATACTCACGGATATGAGAACCACCGCCTGATCAAATCGGGAAGTCTAACACATGCTAGTTTTAACGCATTAATGATGTCCTATCTCATTAATACTATAACTAGGGAGTATTTAAGTACTAACACTATACAATGTAGTAGAAATCTCATACCATGATCTCTATCATGATTTCCTTAACAAAGTGTTGTACTAGGGACTTTATCGAACAGTTACATCACTTAAAAGTAAACAAAAGAAACTGTAAGATAAATAATGTCTTTTATTAAAATAAAATGTTTCATAAATGTACAAGTGATTGCCTCTAGGGCACAACCCTAACAGCGGGAGGTGGTGATACCTTGCTAAAGACCTCAATTGGATCTGGGGGGAGATACTTTCCCTTTTCTTTTCCAACTAGAATATTTACTTAGACATAATCTAATGCATATTTTGACTTTTTAGGGCCAAAATTTAAATTTTCAAAGTAAGATCTTCATTGCTTTTAAGCTTTAGAGAAAGTAGCTAAAAAAAATACAGAGATTAAAATAAACCATTATAATTAATAAAGTAGAACAAAAAAGGAAAAAAAAATTTGTGGCAAATCCATAGCAATCTGCCACGGATTAGTTGCAATTTTGTCATTCCGTTGCCATGGACTTGCCACGGAACACACAACACAAATTTAACCCTTTCTTTTTATCACTACTTTACATAATATACTTTTTTGTATACTCTCAATGATAATATAGTTCTTCACAATATTTTCCAATGGCTTTTACAGTCGAAATAAAATAAAATTATATCATTTCTTTAAAATTTTTAATTTTAATACAAACGTATATTTCGATACTAAAAAATAATACATCTTATTTTCAATTCCATTTCAAGAATGAATGCATTAGAAAATAAAAAAAGCTAAGATACTTACAAAATATTTCATCGTTGTTATTTAAAATATATGGATAAAAAATTAATACAAAAAAAATATAATTATTAAATTATAACAATAAAGGAAAAAAATGCCGTGGTAAATTCGTGGCAATCTGGCACCGAATTGCCATGGATTAGTAGCAATTATATCATTCTGTGGCAAATCTGTGGCAAATAGCTACAGATTTACCATGAAACACACAACAAAAATTTAACCTTTTCTTTTTATCACTACTTTGCGTAACATACTTTTTTTGTATAGTTTCAATAATAATATAGTTCTTCACAACAATTTTCAGTGGTTTTTCCGGTCGAAATAAAATAAAATTATATCGTATCTTTAAAATTTTTAATTTTAATACAAACATATATTTCAATACTAAAAAATTATAAATCTTATTTTGAATTCCATTTCAAGATTGAATGCATTAGAAAATAAATGAATCATGATGCTTATAAAATATTTCGTCGTTGTTATTTAAAAAGTATGGAACAAAAATTAATACAAACTAATATAATTAGTAAATTAGAACCAAAAAAAAAAAATGCCGTGGCAAATTCGTGGCAATTTGCCATGGAATTGCCACGGATTAGTGGCAATTTTGTCATTCCATGGCAAATAGCCGCGGATTTGCCACAGAACACACAACGAAAATTTGGCCATTTCTTTTTATCACTACTTTGTGTAACATACTTTTTTGTATACTCTCAATGACAATATTGTTCTTCACAATAATTTTCAATAGCTTTTACAGTAGAAATAAAATAAAATAATATTATTTCTTTAAAATTTTTACTTTTAATACAAATGTATATTTCGATAATAAAAAATAATACATCTTATTTTCAATTCCATTTCAAGAATGAAAGCATTAGAAAATAAATAAATCAATCTACTTACAAAATATTTCGTAATTGTTATTTCAAATGTATAGATAAAAAATTAATACAAATCAATATAATTAATAAATTAGAACAAAAAAAAAAGAAAAAAATGCCGTGGTAATCTGCCACAAAATTGCCACGGATTCGTGGCAATTTTGTCATTCCATGGCAAATAGCCACGGATTTGCCACGGAAAACACACCGAAAATTTAGCCCTTTTTTTTTAATCATTACTTTGTGATTCTGTGGTGAATCTATGGCTAATGTTAGGTATAATTTTGCCACAAAAATGTTTCCATCGCAAATCGGTGGCTAATATTAGGCATAATTTTTTGGCACATTTTTTTGCTATCAATTTGCGATGGAATATGTTTGCATCGCTACTTCAAACTATTTCCATCGCAATTCTATGGAAAATAGCCATGGATTTGCTATGGTATTTTTTCCCTCACAAGTTGCCTTATTTTGCGGTTCCGTCGCAAAATCCATCGTTGATTGCCAAGGAAAATTTTTCGTCACAAATGTCCGTGGAAGAATCACAGTTTTCTTGTAATGATGCAAATCAGATAAAACAAAAGAATGACCAAAAGACCTAAAAAAATCCAAATTCAAAACAGACCCAAAACACATAAAAAAAACACTTTTTCCACTAATCATGCTTCCTCATCAAACATTTGTAAAAGAAATTAATGCTCAATGAAAAAATGTAGGCAAGATGAAAGTAGAAATAAGAGAGGATTTTGAAAAATGGAGGGTTCAAGGAAAATATTAGTTGCGATGAATGTAAATACATGACCCCCTGTCTGTTGCTCCTTTTTAGACATACAAATCAAGTTCCCAACACAAAGATGTAAATTATGTTTAAAAGGTGTAAAAATATTATAATCACCACTTATCCCTTTAAAAGATTTGTCACAATTAAAATTCCCCTTAAATCTTAGCAATTGAGTTCTTAAAGATGTGATCAAGAAATCAGTACTTTTCGACACATCTACAAAAGCTAAGTTACCTCCCTTTGAAGTGGGTGAAGGGTAGAAATTACCACCATCCTCCAAGGACTCCTTATGATGTAGCGTTGAAAGATTCAACTCCTTGAGGCACGATAAATTCAACACATCATCATTTGGACCCTTGTTCTCCAAGAATTGAGAAGAACCTAAAAAACCATATGGTAAAGAGAGATTAGAATTATTAGCATATATAGGAGAATTGAATACTTCCCTTTCCACATAGGATAATTGTTCCTCATATCCTCTTTCTTTTCCGTGGGGATTCTCTTGTTCAAGCGTGTGGGCCTTTATGGTATCCTCAACCAACTTGGCTAGTTATGTTCTTTGGTAGCTCATACATTGGGATACTTCTTCATGCCACTTAATAGAGGAATTTGTATTGGCGACAAAAGAATGCATTGAAGCTTCAAGTGACGTCTCACAAAAAGCATCAATCCGAGCTTGCAAAATTTGCCAAATTCTCGTCATTATAGCTCCTTTGATCTTGTACCCAAAAATAGTTGTCCATGATGATGTTAGTCACGTGCTCAAAAAAAATAAAATCTAAAACAAAAACAAACAAAAATAATTAAAAAATAAAGAAAAGAAAAAAATAAATGGGAAAACAAATAATAGTAAAATAAAGAAAAGAAAAACACACACATTCACAAACTATCTAAATACAAAAGTAAGCGGTATTTACAGTACAACATGAAGTAAGCTGGTCAATTAAGTCATACAATATTACAAACAACAAGATAAAACACCGATTTACAAAGAGAACATATATACATATTTACCTACAAACATATAAACATGGTAAAATCAACAAAATCTAAGCTTTTAAGATATTGCTCCCCGGCAACGGCGCAAAAAAACTTGATGCGTAAATTTTGGGTGTATAAAAATCATCAAATTTAAATCCATCCCTTAGTCAAGTTTTAATTAAATCATTAATCCCAAAATACACATATGAGCAAGTATACTCATCGCAAGCATGGCATAGGGAATTAAAGAGTATCGATCCTCAAAGGAACAAGTACACAATAATCACTTTTCATTCATTGTTTAACCGACCCAAATAAAGTGACAAAATAATAAAAAGAAAAATAAGGAAATATATACAACTCAAGGATATAGGAATATACAATTTAGGCAATTATCCAAGAAAACATGGTAATGAACCAATTAGCAGTTCTCTCAACTAATTATCATCTTGGCATCATGAAGGAATGTAAACTAAAATTCAATCGTTTCCCAAGTCATGAATCTACTTAGATAAATTCCACTTCGTTTCCCAATTTAGGGAATTACTATCTTTTGATTAATATTAACAGATTTGCCAATCAAGCTAACATAACCAAAACATGCATTAGACTCAATTCCTTATAAGTATGAAATTAGCTAAGAACCCTTTGCTCAAGGTGGAATCAACTAATCTTTGTCCCAAGTCAATTAGAAGAACTCGCAATAAACTCCTGACATCATTGTCCCAAGTCAATTAGAAGAACTCGTATCAATAACTAATGATAACAAGTAACAAAGATGATAAAAAATTGATCAAATAACTAAATTAACGCAAAATCATAAATCCCAAAATAATGTTGAATTACAATAAAAACATTGAATACATCGTTGTTTAAGGAAAAGAAAACAAAGATAAAGGAAAGCATTCATAGGTAAGCCTCTTTCTTCACCCTTGAAGACTCTCTTGAACAATTGATGAGCCTAAATTAGTCATATATTTCCTAGTTATTAGAGACCATTTTGTGGTACATTTTGTACAATAACTGGTCATATTCCGTCATATTTGAGATTTTACCCTTGGAAAGGTATTTTTTTCATTATTCAAATTTTAGGGGTAAAATAAGGCAAAAACGTCATAGAACAGAACAGAACTGGCGCCAATTAGAAGCCAATGGTGGCGCTGGCCTTAGGCAGGATAGGCGGCACCGGCTGTGCACTGGTACAAAAGGGGTGCCTTGATTTTCATGCGCATTTTTGGTAATTTCCAGAGTTTTTGTATTTTTCTACTTCTATTTGGCCAAAAACCCTAGAGGGATGAATTTAAGCACTTCTAAAGCCTATAAATAGAGGGAAAACACAAGGTTAACAATGAATTCCGGATCAAAACACAAATCACTCAAAATTAAGGAGGAATTCATTAAATCAAGGAGGATTGTGCAAGAGGGTCTACGAAGGAAGAAAATGGAGGCTTGTCTATGAGTGCTTTCTTTTAACTTTGTTTTCTTTTCTTGAACAATGATATATTAATTATTTTATTGTAATTTGACATTGTTGTAGGTATTCATGATTTTTAGAGTTACTTTGATCTTTTGATTAATTTATTGTTATTATTGGTATTTAATTACTTATGCGGATTACAAGATTAGTTTGTTGTTTCTTCTATTGACTTACTTGGAAAAGGGGTCGATGGCAGTCTCAATTTATTAATTTCGAATTTGTTGTCTATTAACTTACTTGAAAAAGGGGTTAATTGCTAAGAATTGGATAATTAAAGGTTAATTGATATCTGCCAGGATATGGATTCATTGGTTAATTTCATGTCTTAAATTTGTCAGGATATGGAGATTTAATCAAGGATTGTGTTTAGTGCATCTTTTGGGTGAATTAGTTGAGACAGGATATGTGATGCTAATTTTTCTAGAAGATAGTGATTTCATGGATTGGAAAAAAAGTGAATCTATTTTAATCCTTCATGACGCCAAGAGAATGATTAGTTATGATAATGATTGGGTACTTTAAGGTCATGTTTGCCAAAATAATGGTTTAAGTTACATAATTCTCCATCCTTGACATGTATATATTCTTTTATTTTATTTTATTTTCCTTTTTATTCTTTTTCACTCGATTGAGTCGGTTAAACAATGAAAGAAAATAGATTAATACATACTTATTCCTTAAGGATCAACACTTGTTTTAAACCCTATGCTATGCTTAATGATGAGTACGCTTGCTCATATGTGTAATTTGGAGTTAACGTTTTAATTTAAACTTGATTGGGAATGTGCTTATTTTTATATTATTTTTTATATCCAAATTCAAACACATCAACAATCCTCCTTGATTGGGTGAATTCCTCCTTCAATGAGAGATTGGAATTTATGCTCTTTAATCCTCCTCCACTCTCTCTACTCTCTTATGTTTTCTCTTGCTTTTATAGGCCTCTTTGATGTTATATTCATTGCTTGAGGGATCCTGGCCGAGTAGGAATAAGAACATACCGCAATCTTAAGAAAATTCCCAAATTCGCGCACAGGATTTTCGCCTTCCAGAGTAGGCGTGGTGCCCTTTGACCCACCTAGCACCAGTTTGAATTTGTTCTTCCTTTGGTGTTTTTTTTTTTTTTTTTTTTGCTCTATTTTCACTAGTCAGACAAAATGGACCCAATGCCTAGTCCACTTTCCAAACCTAGCTCCAAGTCTACTCTTTTTCCTTCCTAAAAGTTGCTCGGTTCCATCTGCTTGACCAGAATAGACCCGGTGCCTGGTCCTTTAGCTAGGCCTAGAGCCAAGTGCATTCTAGAAATGTTCATTTTTTGCCCGAATTTAACACAAATATGTACAAATTTTCCAAAAATACTTTTTACAAGAAAAATATCAAATTAGAAGGAATATGCCTAGTTATTACAACAAATGTACTGCAAAACAACCTTAAATGACTAGGAAAATAATGGATATTTTAGCCCTTATCACATACCCCCACACTTGAACTTTTGTTTATCCTCAAGAAAAACACTTTAACTAAGAAAATTATCAAGAAAACACATGTTCCTTCTCATTCTAAAAACTCTTTACAACATACCAAGGATTATAACTTTCCTTCAAACTTTAGATACAACTCTTGTCATTCACACCCTTAAAAATCAATTCAAACTTTGAAACATTTGACAAGATATCACAAAACTCTTAAAGTCAAATTAATCTGGTCCATACCTTATCCTAAGATAATTATTTCACCTTTCAAGTAAAAATATAGATAACAAGAATCACACAACTCAAGCTATTTACCAACTCAAGCATTATAAATCCAAAAATTGCACAACTTAAGTCATGATGTATGGAAAGCACTCTAATTTTTTTTTTCACTTAATTTTTTCAATAGCCTAGGGAATTAATAGCTTCAAGTGCATGGATTTCTCTTCACACACCGTATTGGCCCCCTTTTAGTCATCACTCATCATCATTTTTTCCTCTAAACAATTCTTTCTTTCTTTCTTTTCTCCTTTTTGCCTTTTTTTTGCCTTTGGAATAGCCTCAAGAGAGTGCACTAAATACACTTGCTACTTCTCCCTATATTGACCCCCCTTTTCAGTAAAAGGTCTTCAGAGATTAACAATAAGAGCTTTTTTTTTTTTTTTCCAAATCACATAACAATGATGTTGTTTTCACTCATTTTTTTTCAACTCAAAACTTTCTTTTTCACATAATTCTCCACACTCTTTTCTCTGAACGACCTTTTATCAATTCACATTCTCATTATAACTCAAAGCTAAGAAAAATTTAGACTCATAGTACAAGAGTTAGCCAATAAACTTTTCTTATATTCCTCATATCCTCCATATTTCAACAAGAAGAGTCAAATAACATTCAAACGCCAATGCATAAACAAGATTAATCAAAATTCTGAAGTCTTGAAAAATATCCTATCCAACAAACAAATTTCACAAAAAATCCACCAAATGAATTACAAAAAATCATATCCAAGAAAGAAAAAGAATTATATCCTTGCTTAAACAATTAAAACCAATGAAATTTTAAAAGATTTTCACAAAATTGATATGGAAAATACATCTTCAACCTCATTCTCCACCCACACTTAAATTGGACATTGTCCTCAATGGCCAAAGATATAACAATGAAAGCAAAAACCAAAAAGACCGAAATAAATAAAGAGGAAGAATAGAGAAAAGAAAATGCTTCTATTGCAAATTAGTTCCAAATTTTCCAAACTTTCAAATTTTCAAAATTTAAAAAGTTTCCAAAGTACTAGCTCAATACCAAGAAAACACTGAGATGATTGATAGAAACTTAGACGAAGAATATCACCAAACCACTCCCACACACTTTAACTGGATAATGTCCTCATTGGCAAAAAATTAACACCTTAAAGTATCGCCTAAGGGACCAAAAATATTAAAGGGGTAGAAAATTAAGAAATACTCCCCAAGTGCAACAAGTTCAAATAGATATTAAAACAGGTAATAGAGAGAAGTGCTTGTTCAAGAGGACTTTATTCCTACCCATAAAACAAAAAATGAATAAAAGCACGGGAAAAATAATAATGAAATAAAAACACACCTAAATAAAAGAAAACAAACTAAAGAAAAATACTAAAAAAATCCTAAGAAAGCAAATATAGACACGACTTACTCCCTCACACTTAATATGGAAAATATTTTATTTATTTCGTGGAAATAACACCTAACAACTAAAAATGGAACATAGATAAAACAAAAGAATGACCAAAAGACCTAAAGAAATCTAAATTCAAAACAAACCCAAAACAGATAAAAAACAATCTTTCCACTCTTCATGCTTCCTCATCAAACATTTGTAAAAGAAAATAATGCTCAATGACAAAAGGTAGACATGATGAAAGGAGAAATAAGAGAGGATTTTGAAAAATGGAGGGTTTATGGAAAATATTAGTTGCAATGAATGTAAATGCAAGACCCCCAGTCCGTAGCACCTTTTTAGACATACAAATCAAGTTCCCAACACAAAGATGAAATTATGTTTAAAAAGTGTATAAATATTATAATCACCACTTATCCCTTGAAAAGACTTGTCACAATTAAATTTCCCCTTAAAACATAGCAATTGAGTTCTTAAAGATGGGATCAAGAAATCAGTACTTTTCGACACATCTACAAAAATTAAGTTACCTCCCTTTGAATTGGGTGAAGGGTAGAAATTACCACAATCCTCCAAGGACTTCTTAGATATAGCATTGAAAGATTCAACTCCTTGAGGCATGATAAATTCAACACATCATCATTCGGACCCTTGTTCTCCAAGAATTGAGAAGAACCTAAAAAATCATAGGGTAAAGAGAGATTAGAATTATTAGCACATAGAGGAGAATTTATACCTCCCTTTCCTTGGGGATAATTGTTCCTCATGTCCACTATCTTTTCCTTAGAGATTCTATTGTTCAAGCGTATGGGCCTTTATAGCATCCTCTACCAACTTGGCTAGTTATGTTCTTTAATAGCTCATACGTTGGGATGCTTCTTCATGCCACTTAATAGAGGAATTTGTATTGGTGACAAAATAATGCATTGAGGCTTCAAGTGACGTCTCACAAAAAGCATCAATCCGAGCTTGCAAATTTGCCAAATTCTTGTCATTATAGCTCCTTTGATCTTGTGCCCAAAAATAGTTGTCCATGATGATGTCAATCTCACGCTCAAACAAAAATCAAATCAAAAATAAAAACAAACAAAAATAATAAAAAGTAAAGTAAAGAAAAAAATAAACGGGAAAACTAAATAATAGAAAAATAAAGAAAAGAAAAACAAACGCATTTACAAACTATCTAAATACAAAAGTTAGTGGTATTTACAGTACAACATGAAGTAAGCTGGTCAATTAAGTCACACAATATTACAAACAACAAGATAAAACAACGATTTACAAAGAGAACATATATACATCTTTACCTACAAACATATAAACATGGTAAAATCAACAAAATCTAAGCTTTTAAGATATTGCTCCCTGGCAACGGCACCAAAACTTGATGCGTAAATTTTGGGTGTATAAAAATTATCAAATTTAAATCTATCCCTTAGTCGAGTTTTAATTAAATCATTAATCCCAAAATACACATATGAGCAAGTATACTCATCGCAAGCATGGCATAGGGAATTAAAGAGTATCGATCCTCAAAGGAACAAGTACACACTAATCACTTTCCATTCATTGTTTAAACGACCCAAATAAAGTGACAAAATAATAAAAAGAAAAATAAAGAAATATATACAACTCAAGGATGTAGGAATATACAATTTAGGCAATTATCCTTGAAAACATGGTAATGAACCAATTAGCAATTCTCTCAACTAATTATCATCTTGGCATCATGAAGGAATGTAAACTAAAATTCAATCGTTTCCCAAGTCATGAATCTACTTAGATAAATTTCACTTCGTTTCCTAATCCATAGAATTACTAAATTTTGATTAATATTAATAGATTTGCCAATCAGACTAACATTACCAAAACATGCATTAGGCTCGATTCCTTATAAGTATGAAATTAGCTAATAATCCTTTGCTCGAGGTGGAATCAGCTAATCATTGATCACTTGGTCCTTTAATGTTAACTTCGTCGCCCAAGTCCATCAAAATTTAACAAATCGAAATCAATGCAATAAACTCCTGACATCATTGTCCCAAGTCAATTAGAAGAACTCGCATCAATAACTAATGATAACAAGTAACAAAGATGATAAAAAATTGATCAAATAACTAAATTAACGAAAAATCATAAATCCCAAAATAATGTTGAATTACAATAAAAACATTGAGTACATCGTTGTTTAAGGAAAAGAAAACAAAGATAAAAGAAAGCACTCATTGGCAATCTTCTTTCTTCACCCTTGAAGACTCTCTTAAACAATCCTCCTTGATTGGGTGAATTCCTCCTTTAATGAGAGATTGGAATTTATGCTCTTTGATCCACCTCCGCTCTCTCTATTCTCTTGTATTTTCTCTTGCTTTTATAGGCCTCTTTGATGCTAAATTCGTTTCTTGAGGGATCCTAGCCAAGTAGGAATTAAAAAATACCAAAATCTTTGAAAAATTTCCAAATTCGTGCACAGACTTTTTGCCTTCCAGAGCAGGCTTAGCACCAGGTACCTTCGACCCACCTGGCACTAGGTACAATCTGTTCTTCCTCTGGGTTTTTTTTTTTTTTTTTTGCTCTGTTTTCACTAGCTGGACAGAATGGACCTGGCACTTGGTCCACTTGCCAAACCTGGTGCCAGGTCTACTCTGTTTTCTTCCTGAAAGTTGCTCAATTCCGTCTGCTTGACCAGAATGGTCCCGGCGCCTGATCCCTTGGCTAGGCCTAGAGCTAGGTGCATTTTGGAATTATTCATTTTTTGCTCGAATTTATCTCAAATCTACACAAACTTGCCAAAAACACTTTTTACAAGAAAAATTCAAATATGAAGGAATATGCCTAGTTATTATAACAAATGTATTGCAGAACAACCTCAAATAACTAGGAAAATAATGGTGATTTTAGCCCCTATCAATTCGCCACATTAGAATGTGCATATTACAAGATTAAGCTATCTTTTCAGGGCTTATTAAAGCTGGACTCTGTGTTGAAGGGTACCCTATTCCTTGGAACTTGATAGGAAAGAAAGCAAAAACTATGCTAGCAACTGCACCCATAACTGGTGGCATAGCCATTAGCAGAGTCTTCTGAGAAGAGTTGAAGGAAGGGTAGAAGCAATTTACTATATGGCCATTGAACATTGCCACATCCCCAAACACAAGCAAAGCAAGGAAAGCATGAAATAGGTCTCCAATCTGAAGTTTATACTTTGATAAGTCGATAGAATTTAAATCCGAACTCGACCAAAGACCCTTCCAAGTTGTAATTCTGTAGTGGATTTTGCCCTCCTTATCAGTACGACTATCTGTGAAAGTGGAGAGAAAACATGAAAAACCACATAAACCTATGAATAATCCATAGAGTATCTTGTTTGTTGTGTTGCACTGCCCATTGTTGGTTAACTTGGGAATGTCAAACTGGTATAAGAAAACAGTTCCTGTGGGAAAAAAGCCTAATGAGGTTGGCTAAACTCGCTAATGCTTTCTCAGATGTGCTCGGATTGCCAAACATTGTTAATGCGTAGGGTTTCAAAAATATGCCTCAAAATTCAGAAGCTGAACTTCTTAAGTAATTCTTGAAATAAAAACTGGAAAAAGTTCTAGGGTCTTAAAAATTTTCCTCAGAATTCGGAAGCTGAAAGGTTTTTTTGTAAGATGGTTGTGATGGATATTGCAAATACTTGACGTATATATATAGGGGAGTAGTTGGTGTGGGAAAAAAGGGAGGTTACTTCTACCAAACTTGCCATAAAAAGAACAAAAAATATTTCCAAATGAGGCAAATTGAATATTCTTAACCACTGCTCTTCGCCTGATAGCTTAGACTGTCATTGCATGATTGATATTAAACCTAATGGTCCGATATTACTGTTTTAACCGTGTGTTCAATGCTGATTATCAAACACATTAAGAAGAAATGGAGAATTAAAGGGAGAAATGGATAATTTCGACATGTAGCATTTTTTTTTTTTTACAAGATCAAAAAGTCCTTTAAATGATCCGTCAGTGAGTTGAAAATTCAAAGTAAAAGATATATGAAGCGACTTCTTTTCTTAGAGAATCCTATACTGTTATGATTGGAGAAATGGAGAATTTTGGCATGCACCATTTTTTTTTTCTTGTACACAATCGAAAAGTCCATGAAATGATCCATCAATAAGTTGAAAATTCTATGTAGAAGATATATGACGCAACTTCTTTTTTTAGAGAATCCTATACTATAATGATTGGAGAAGGGATGGCCAAGTGCTCAAAGTCATCAATTTGGTGACTTTTCAAAATGAAAAATAATATTAAAGTGATCATATATTATTAACTTAGTCCCATTATGATTAAAATCGATATCTACATTTTAATCAACTGAATAAAATTTTGTAGCATATACAACTACGGAAAAGAGTGTAAAGGCTTGAATAGTCCAAAGCATTCTGACTTAAAATAAATGAGACAATGCTTTCCTTTAGGAAGATTGTTAATAACGAAATTTAACCAATCGTCTCACAGCTAAAAACAAGGATTCGAATTCCTTGGAGTTTGGGGTTAACTTTGAAACTTTTGGAATCCTTTCACCACTAGAAAAAAGGACTACACTGATGCTAAAAAGCGTCAGGAAAGATAGCTATAGTGACGCTAGTGTGGTGCTGATGCTTTCAAGTCACAATATAGGTTCAGTGACACTAAGTAGCGTCATCACAGATCAAAAAATGTGACGGAGAAAAACGTCATAATAGGTGAATTTAAGTGATGAAAAATTGTGTCAGTAAACACCTGTTATTATGACCAAACTCTTGGTTACTATAGGGTGGGTTTGCTGACACATTTGGACCTCAGTAACAGTATGTTAATACAACACAATTCTTTGTCACCATAGGATATTTAGATGACGGAATTTGTGGTCATGAAACGTTGGCAAGTATGTCACAAAGGGAGTCTCATGAAATGTTGGCAAATATGTCACAAAAGAGTGTCACAATAGACTATTTGAATGGTTTTTAGTGTCATACAATGTTGGAAAATATGACAAAAATATTTGTCACAATAGAATGTTTGGATGACAATTTTTGCCATCATGAAACGTTTGAAAATATGACCAAAATTAGCGTCACAATAGATTTGCCATTACAAAAATGGGTCAAATATCTCACAAAAAATTGTAATGATAAATTGGAATATATATATATATATATATATATATATATATATATATATAACACAATTGTTAAATATACATAATTAAAAGTCAAAACAATCAAAAGCAACCCATATTAAAGAGAGAGCCTATAAATTTCATAACATTCAAAAGTTGTTCAGAAATGAGTATTAAGTATTTAAATACATCATTAAATATTTAAATACAAGCATAAAGCCAAGCATTAAGTTTTCAAAAAAACATAGTATTATTTATCTTGTCCAAATCCGAACAAGTAATCAATTAATCATTGTACAAGAAAATAATAGTCTGCCTATGTATGCTATGCATGTTTCAAGATTAAGCTTTCTCTTCCGGGCTTACTGAAGATGAACTACATGTTGAAGGGTACCCAATTCCAAGGGCTTGATGGGAAACAAAGCAAACATCATGCCAGCAATGGCACCTATAACTGGAGGCAAAGCCATCATTAGAGCCTTCTGAGAATAGTACAAGGAACGATAAAAGCACTCTATTGCATTGCCATCCAACAATGCCACAACCCCAAACACAAGCAAAGCAAGAAAGCACGAAAAAAGTCTCCAATCTGAAGTTTATACTTGGATAAGTAAATTGAATTTGAATCCGAACTCGGCCAAAGACCCTTCAAAGTTGCAATTGCGTAGTGGACTTTGCTCTCCTTATCAGAGTAACAATCTATGAAAGAGTTGGAAAAACACGAAAGACCACAGAATGAATAAACTCGAGAGGATATTGAAGAAACCATTGAGCAAAAGCAAAAATAGCAATGAATGCAGAAAGGGAAAAAGAAACTGCTCTGTGTTAAATCATCAATTCAATTACAATGTGTCTGAAACTGTATATATATACATCAACCTGGAATTGAAAACCTACTCTAAACTGAATTGAAATCAAATAAATAACAACTAGTAACTTGGCGCCAAATCAACTAGGATCAAACATAAAAGAATTAGAATTAGACTGAATAGATGTGCTGGCAACTGATCTGGATTCAGTTGCTGATATGTCTGCTGAGTTGGATACCATATCTGTTACAGCTTGATCTTGAACTTGAACTTGAGTTTTAATAGCCCCCTGCAAGTTAGATGTGGGAAGAATGATGGCAAAATGCAGCACAGGGAGCCATGGACGGATAAAAACAGAGACAAAAAAAAAATTATACGCGAGCCATAAAGGCCATGCGGAAGCGTGAAGATCATACATTTGCGTTCCTTAACCCTCCTAGGTTGCGTAGGAATAGATTGAATGGCTGGAATCGCCTCACTTTGCACAGTTGAAGGAGCTTCTGTTGAACACCTGCTAGCCTTCAACTTCGTCTTGTTTGCATTAACGCTTAGCTCTCCAGCTCTCGGGATATTCCTCAGCCTAACCTCTAGTCGGTGAACACTATGGTGAAGAGGAAGGGTCTCAATTCTCCTTGATTCGTTCGCTATTGATTAGCAAAGAACAAGAGAAAAACCAGAAGAAGAAGAAGAAGAGACTTTGAGAGGAAGAGAGAGACTCATGTGAGAGTCTTTGCTTGGGAAGGAAAATAATTAGGGTTTTTTTCCTTTTCAAAGAGTTGTTTTTATTTTAGCCAAAATTAGGTCTCTCAATCTCTGATAAACATATCACCGGGATTTCAAAATATCCGGATGTTATCCTGAGAAATAGTTTGGCCTAACCTTAAACTCCTCTTAACCGTATCTGGAAAAAATCCTAAGGTCCAAGCTATTGGGCCAGATAAATATTTATTATTTTTCTTGGACCCAAAAGGTCCAAAATAATAAATATTAATTATTTATTTTCTGGGCTTACATAAGTAACCCAATAAATAATTAATGAGCCCAAATGAACCATAATAATTAATCTTTAATTATTTATTTCTTGGGCCTACATAAATAACCCAATAAATAATTAAACATTAATTATTTCCCCTAGTTTAAGCCCAGGTTAATTTTTTAATTATTCATACTGGACCTAGGCCCTGAATAATTAATTAACCAAATAAACTAGATAATTAATTTCTCTTAACTCCTATTTTATTTATTTATTTATTTATTTTATTTTAGTCCAATAATAAATTAGACTTCCTGAATAAAATAAAATAAAATCCTCTTCAATTGAGACCAATTCCTCATCCCAAAAATAGTTAGGACTTACGGGCTATCCCGAGGACCAAAAAGACACATCGCCTTGGCTGCTAAAATGACCAAAATACCCCTGCTATATAAATAGCTGTATTTTGCATTTTAAATATTTCCTAATATCACCATAAGAAAATATTGACCCCAAGGACAATGCTGCATTCGCAAAGTCTCCGACCTACAGGTGAAATGACTAAAATACCCCTCTACACATCGTCATACATTTAGAAAGGAATAAGTGTACTAACACCCCTCTAAATGACATCTACCATCCTTAGGCTTCTAGTCCAATGATCCACGACTTCCTGGAGTGTTTCCACTTTCCAAGGGAGCTACCCTAAAGCAAACATCCAAGTCATGTTTCCCAGGGCCCTGGATAATTTAGACCATTCGGACAACCACAAGGGGCGATATAGTGCAGAAACTATTTTGTATAAGTCTGTCTTAACTAACTAGTCACACATACCCAACATGCAAGTATATTGGCCCTATGATAGAACCTCAACTACAGCAAATCAAAGTATATGCTTCCAGCTTCGCTAGACCACCAACTCATACTCAAGTCGTAGAGTATTAGTCCACGCTGTAGCGGTAGTAGTCTAGGTTTCTACCATATAGTACTTTGAGAAACCACTACTACAGGTCCTGTTCTACGTATTCGAAATACGCTTATGTCATGAAGTGAGTGGGCTACCCACTGGCTAAAGGTAAGTCATTCCCCATTTGGAATTCATAACATAATAACCTAAACATGATGAGGTTCCCAGTCTCATCAATAGGTTAAGAACAAATGTTTATGTATTAAATAACCCGTGATCCATACCTTACTGTGAAAGACCACCATTCACCTGGATCACTTATTTAAACACAATGGGTCTGTTCCAAACGAAAATCGTGCACAAACAAAAAGTAAATTCACAAACAATTTCTAAAAATAAATTCTTTTATTAAATAATTCGATTTTATATCAGAAACCTAGTCTAAGAGGGCATACAATCCAACAATCTCCCACTTGCACTCTAAGACTAGGTAAGTCCATAGGTGCCCACCCCTATGGCGTCTAAGTGTCTCTTGAAGACTCTCTCAGCCAAAGGCTTGGTGAATGGGTCTGCTAGATTGTTTTCTGAGGTAATATGCTCCACCACGACTTCCCGTCTCTGGATGAAATCCCGGATCAGGTGGTACTTCCTCTCGATGTGTTTCCCCTTCTTGTGGTTCCGAGGCTCCTTAGATTGCGACACTGCTCCAGTGTTGTCGCAATACATCACAACCGGCCTGTCCATATGTGGTACCACTCCAAGTTCTGAATGAAACTTTCGGAGCCAGACTGCTTCCTTAGACGCTTCCGAAGCTGCCACATACTCAGCTTCCATGGTTGAGTCAGTAATACAAGATTGCTTGATACTCGTCCATGAAATTGCTCCTCCAGACAAGGTGAAGACATATCCACTAGTGGATTTTCTCTCATCCTTATCCGCCCGGAAGTCCGAGTCCGTGTATCCCGTAGGAACCAAATCATCAGCCCAGTAAACCGAAGCATATAATCTCTCGTTCCCTTGAGGTACTTGAGAATATGCTTTACGACTTGCCAATGAACCTCCCTCGGGTTTGACCGATATCTCGCTAACTAAGCCCACGGCAAGCGGATATCCGGCCTAGTACACAACATGGCGTACATGAGACTTCCCACCGCCGAAGCGTAGGGAATCCTACTCATTCTATCATTTTCTTCTTGAGACTTAGGACAGTCCTTCGAAGAAAATGACAACCCATGTCTGCAAGGGATTAGAGCTCCCTTGCATGAGTCCATGTCTGTACTTGGCCGAGCATCTTGTCAATGTATGTCGCTTGGGATAATCCTAACATTCTCTACTTCCTATTTCTAAGAAGCCTAATCCCGAGAATGTAGTCGGCTTCTCCCAAGTCCTTCATACTCGAATTGACTAGACAGCCAAACCTTTGTAGATGACAATGTCCCTACATCATTTCCAATGAGTAGAATGTCATCCACATACAGGACAAAAAAAACCACATTGATGCCTTCAAGTTTCCTGTACACGCATGGTTCATCTTCGTTTTGAATAAAACCATAAGACTTTACAGTCTCATCAAAACGAATGTTCCATGCTCTTGATGCCTGCTTAAGTCCATAAATGGACTTCTTAAGCTTGCAAACCATGTGTTCTTGTCCTTCAGCAATGAAGCCTTCCGGTTGGGACATATAGATGTCTTCGCTAAGATGGACATTTAAGAATGCCGTCTTGACATCCATTTGCCATATCTCGTAGTCATAGTGACAGGCGATGGCAAGGAGGATGCGAATGGATTTAACCATGGCTACCGGGGAAAAGCTTTCCTCATAGTCGGTACCCTCTTTCTGAGTATACCCTTTCGCCACAAGCCTATCTTTGAAGGTTTCCACCTTCCCATCCGCTCTTCTCTTCCTCTTGTATACCCACTTGCACCCAATGGATTTTATCCCTTCAGGTGAAGCTACAAGATCCCAAACCTGATTGAGGTACATATACTCAATCTCGGCTTTCATTGCTTCATGCCACTGATTTGCATCGGCATCAGCAATAGCCTCCTCGTACCTAGCGGGGTCTTGTTCCTGATGGTCGGAAACCAGCTCAAAGGCTTCTCCAGTCCATCTATTCGGAACCCTAGACACTCTCCCACTACGACGAGGCTCCATTTGTACAGGTTCTTGAGGCTGTGCCTCTTCTTGTTCCAAAATCGGGTCAGTAGAAGTTGATTCCATAGATAACTTCTCCTGCAGTTCCAACCTCGTTGAACCTTTAGTAGAAGTACTTTGATCATCTTCCAAGTATCTAGCATTGGTACTGACTAGTACATTCTGCTCCTTAGGATGATAAAAATAGCCTCATTTTGTCCCTTTTGGATACCCAACAAAATAGCATAATTCTGATCTTGGTTCCAACTTGTCTCCCTTGATCAGTACATAAGCTGGACACCCCCAAATCCTGAGATGATTCAGACTTGGCTTACGCCCAGTCCACATCTCATAGGGAGTCCTAGGTACTGACTTGGAAGGCACCAAGTTCAGAATATATGCCGCTGTTTCCAGGGCATCTCCCCAAAAGGACACTGGAAGAGTAGCATGAGACATCATGCTTCGGACCATTTCCATCAACGTTCTGTTCCTTCTCTCGCCTACTCCGTTCTGCCGGGGGTTCCTGGTGCAGAGAGCTGGGATACTATCCCATGATGTACCATGTAGTCCTTGAATACACCTAGGAGGTACTCTCCACCACGATCCGATCGTAAGGTTTTGATTAATTTACCTGTCCGACGCTCCACTTCAGCCTTAAACTCTTTGAACTTGTCAAAAGAGTCAGACTTGCGTCTCATCAGGTAAATGTAACCATACCTCCTACAATCATCCGTGACCGTAATGAAGAACTCAAAACCTCCCCTAGCTGGTGTAGACAATGGACCGCACACATCAGTGTAAACAAGACTCAACACCTCCTTGGCTCTATCCGCCTTTGGTGTAAAAGACCTTTTGGTCATTTTTCCCATCAGGCAGGATTCACACTGAGGCCAACTTTCCAATCTCAATGAGCCCAAAGGCCCATCATGGATTAGCCTCTGAATCCTGGTTAAGTTAATATGACCCAACCTCAGGTGCCAAAGGTATGAATCATTGATATTGGTCTTTCTCTTCTTAGTTAAAGGTTCAGACAGAGCGTTACTTGATTGGTTGTTAATAGGGTTTAAAAAGAACAAATTTCCATACATGTGCCCAGTACATACAATTTCTCCATCTCTACTGATAGAAATACCGTAATGGAAAGATACGTAATATCCTTGATTAATAAGTTTTGCAACCGAAATCAAATTCCGACGAAAACCAAGTACATATAAAATGTCTTTTAAAACCACTATCTTATTACAATAAAAAATAAGATCCAGCTCTCCCACCGCAAGGGCCCGGACTTGTGCTCCATTACCCACTCGAAGCCCATGTTCGCCCTTCTTGAGTCTTCTTATCTTCCTAAACCCCCGCAAGGAGTTACGGATATGATCAGTGGCTCCCGAATCAACAATCCAAGTGGAAGTTGATCCTACCATTGATATGGACTCTAGATAGTAAACATTACCCGTGGGGTTTTTCTTGGCCTCGAAGATCCGGACACTCCTTTTCCAGTGTCCCTTCTTTCCACACTTGAAGCACTTGCCCTTTGGTTTGTCCTTGGGCTGGTTCTTGGGCCGGGTCGTCGCATTCCCCTTCTTCCTCTTGAACTTTCCGGGCTTAGGCCCGGCTTCTTGAAGAAGAGGCCTTAGCAATCATGGCCTTAGACTGCGGCTTCATGACCTTCTCCGCCATCTGGAGCTCCTTCATCAGTTCAGTCAAACTCATGTTCAACTTGTTCATGTTATAGTTTAACTTGAACTGAGTGAAAGAGCCCGGTAGAGATTTGAGAACCATGTCCACTTAGCTCTCGGGTCAATGACAGCCCCTAAGATTTCTCGCCTCCTCGAAAGCAAGCAATCATCTTGAGCATATGCTCTCGGACCGATGCTCCCTCAGCCATCTTAGTGTTTACAATTGTTCGAAGAGCCTCCTACCTTGCGGGCCGGCTCTTGTCCGCGAACATAGTTGCCAACGATTGACTTATATCATATACAGAAGCCATGTGCTCGTGTTTTGACTGGAGCACATTAGACATGGAAGCTAACATATAGCAACGTGCCATTTCATCAGTTTTCTTCCATGCCTTTTCAGCCTCTCGCTCTTCAACGGTGGAACCTTCCCCGATAACAGGCAGGTGTTTCGTAAAGGACATACTTATACTCCTCACTGTGAGTATTATGTCCAGGTTCCTTTTCCAATCCACATAGTTTGGACTCGTTAACTTATTCTCTCCGAGAATAACGACCAATGGACTAAAAGAACCTCCCACCATTTCCGAAAATCAAAAATAAAAGAAAGAAATTAGTTTGTGAAAACAAAATGAAATTTGTGCACCGAAAATAATTTGGCTCTTAGGAAAACCGACATAGCTTCTTGGGAAGATTAACAGCTTCCTAAGCTAAGTGTGTTAACCACCACAAATTAATTTCCCTTCTAGGTAATGGTCTAGAGAATAACTCCATCGTGGGATGGCCGTTTCCTCTCATTTCCTATGGACATACCTCGCACTATAACCTCCAACGTGGGCTGGCCGATCATAGTACGTGCCCCGGTTATTAATTACATCCTTCCATTAGATCTAGATCCTTGTGGTATCCCCATCCTATACGTGTTCACTCCCGTGGTGACGCGAGGGGATCCACGATCTCTAATGAGGACCGTGATGGAAGCCGTGGGGCCGTTGGAACCCCTCTCCCACTTAGTCTTTTAAAATTAAGGTTTTCTCGGAAAATATCCTTTTGAAATTTCCATTAAGTTTTTCTTAACTCAAAAATAAAATATCTAAGTCCAATAAAATCTCTATGTCAAGGCTTATATCCTTTGAGAGATTTCCTCCATGGACTAATTTTATATAAGTTAAAACTTAATGATTTCAAAAATTTCCAATTAAAACTTTCTAGAGACCTTGGTCTCAAGTTTATTTGACAAAATCATTTTTCTAGTCCAAAACAAAACAAAATGGCTCTCCATTTTAATTTACAAAAATATCTAAATCCAATATATTTTCTATGTCAAGGATTAAATCCTTTGAGAAAATATTCAAGGATTAATTTTTGTACCAATTAAAATAACCATTTAGTTTTTAAAGAAAAATATTTTTCCTTGCCAAAACAAAAGGTTCCCAAAGACTTTGGTCTTTGAGGAAAAGCACACATAGGTACATAAAAAAAATAGCATGCTAGAAAACAATAAACGTTTTCATGCTTTTCTATTTTTTAAACCTAAGTGCCCAAATAATAGAATTAAACACATTAATTAATTAATTAATGATCTTGTTTAATCCTGAAATCCCTTACTAATATTTTTCATGCAAATATATTCCAAGAATATAAATATTGCAAAAATATTAACTTCACTCGGTATGGGACCCAAAACGAAAAAGAAAAAAAATTAAAAAAATTGACTGGAGGTCCACTGCACCGGCCGCACCGGATCCGGGCCCATTTGGCCTGTGGTCCACCGCGGCCGCTGTGAACCAGCCGCACCAGATCTCCTAAAGCTTCCAACCCGCCAAGCCATGACCCGTCTGCCCGCGAACCGCGCCCGAACCGCTTCTCCTCTGCACGCGACCCGCGTGTTATACCGGATTCGCTGCCCGACCCGGAATCAATTGCAATTCAAATTCAACATTCAAAATGAATTCGGCTTGGATTGCTACAGTTGCGGCTCGGCTCCAGCGGCTCGTGCGACACGGCTCTTCACACAGAAACAGTGGCGGCTCGGCTCAAGGCTCGGCTCAGCTTAAACGGCTTAGGAACAGTGCATCTTCTTCGTTTTTTTTCAGTTTCGCGCGTGACTTGCAGAGCATTTTTCCTTCGATTTTTTCTGTCTTCTTTGGCTTCTTTGGACATTTTTACTTATAAAAACTCATCCAAAACATAACCACAACCGCCTATACCCATTAAAATTGGGTTTACACGATTAAAACATCAAAGCCAAAAAATTTACAGTAGCTCCTATGCTTCACGGTGAAGCTTACAAAACCATCTATCCCATACCAAAACAGCGAAGGATCACAAGTATAATCATCTTCTCCATTTTATTAACTACCATGCTCCCTATATTGATCAAAACCAATGGCTCTGATACCACTTTGATGGCAAAACGCAGCACAGGGAGCCATGGACGGATAAAAACAGAGACAAAAAAAAGGCCATACGGAAGCGTGAAGATCATACATTTGCGTTCCTTAACCCTCCTAGGTTGCGTATGAACAGATTGAACGGCTGTAATCGCCTCGCTTTGCACAGTTGAAGGAGCTTCCGGTTGAACAACCGCTAGCCTTCGACTTCGTCTTGTTTGCATTAACGCTTAGCTCTCCAACTCTCGGGATATTCCTCAGCCTAACCTCTAGTCGGTGAACACTATGGTGAAGAGGAAGAGTCTCAATTCTCCTTGATTTGTTCGCTATTGATTAGCAAAGAACAAGAGAAAAACCAGAAGAAGAAGAAGAGACTTTGAGAGGGAGAGAGAGACTCACGTGAGAGTCTTTGCTTGGGAAGGAAAATAATTAGGGTTTTTTTCCTTTTCAAAGAGTTGTTTTTATTTTAGCCAAAATTAGGTCTCTCAATCTCTGATAAACATATCCTCGGGATTTCAAAATATTCGGATGTTATCCTGAGAAACAGTTTGGCCTAACCTTAAACTTCTCTTAACCGTATCTGGAAAAAACCCTAAGGTCCAAGCTATTGGGCCAGATAAATATTTATTATTTTTCTTGGACCCAAAAGGCCCAAAATAATAAATATTAATTATTTATTTTCTGGGCTTACATAAGTAACCCAATAAATAATTAATGAGCCCAAATGAACCATAATAATTAATCTTTAATTATTTATTTCTTGGGCCTACATAAATAACCCAATAAATAATTAAACATTAATTATTTCCTCTAGTTTAAGCCCAGGTTAATTTCTTAATTATTCATACTGGACCTAGGCCCTAAATAATTAATTAACCAAATAAACTAGATAATTAATTTCTCTCAACTCCTATTTTATTTATTTATTTATTTATTTTATTCCAGTCCAATAATAAATTAGACTTCCTGAATAAAATAAAATAAAATCCTCTTCAATTGAGACCAATTCCTCATCCCAAAAATAGTTAGGACTTACGGGCTATCCCGAGGACCAAAAAGACACATCGCCTTGGCTGCTAAAATGACCAAAATACCCCTGCTATATAAATAGCTGTATTTTGCATTTTAAATATTTCCTAATATCACCATAAGAAAATATTGACCCCAAGGACAATGCTGCATTTGCAAAGTCTCCGACCTACAGGTGAAATGACTAAAATACCCCTGTACACATCGACGTACATTTAGAGAGGAAGAAGTGTACTAACACCCCTCTAAATGACATCTACCATCCTTAGGCTTCTAGTCCAATGATCCACGACTTCCTGAAGTGTTTCCGCTTTCCAAGGGAGCTACCCTAAAGCAAACATCCAAGTCATGTTTCCCAGGGCCCTGGATAATTTAGACCATTCGGACAACCACAAGGGGCGATATAGTGCAGAAACTATCTTGTATAAGTCTGTCTTAATTAACTAGTCACACATACCCAACATGCAAGTATATTGGCCCTATGATAGAACCTTAACTACAGCAAATCAAAGTATATGCTTCCAGCTTCGCTAGACCACCAACTCATACTCAAGTCGTAGAGTACTAGTCCACGCTGTAGCGGTAGTAGCCTAGGTTTCTACCATATAGTACTTTGAGAAACCACTACTACAGGTCCTATTCTACATATTCGAAATACGCTTATGTCATGAAGTGAGTGGACTACCCACTGGCTAAAGGTAAGCCATTCCCCATTTGGAATTCATAACATAATAACCTAAACATGATGAGGTTCCCAGTCTCATCAATAGGTTAAGAACAAATGTTTATGTGTTAAATAACCCGTGATCTATACCTTACTGTGAAAGACCACCATTCACCTGGATCACTTATTTAAACACAATGGGTCTGTTCCAAATGAAAATCGTGCACAAACAAAAAGTAAATTCACAAACAATTTCTGAAAATAAATTCTTTTATTAAATAATTTGATTTTATATCAGAAACCTAGTCTAAGAGGGCATACAATCCAACAAAGAACACCTAGATGAGATAACAAAAGGGAGAAAGAAGCAGGAGGAAGAGCCTTTGTGAAAATGTCAGCTAATTGCTGAGCATAAGAAACTGGCAAAGGCTTGATACATCCAGCTTGAAATAAGCCTCGAATGAAATGACAATCCAACTCAATGTGCTTTGTTCTCTCATGAAAAATAGGATTCTCCACAAGATAAACTGCACTTCTATTATCAAATAATATTGGCACTGGTAAAGGACAATGGAAACCAAGCTCATGAAAGAAATGTAAGATCCATTGCAGTTCACATATAGATTAAGCCAAAGCTCTATATTCTGCTTCTGCAGAACTCTTAGCAACAACAGTTTACTTTTTAGACTTCCAAGATATAAGAGCTAATCCAAAATAAATGCAAAAACCAGTAACCGATATTCTAGAATCAAGACAACCAGCCCAATCAGAATCGGCATAAACTTGAAGAAGAAATGAATTGTCTGCTGGAAAATGTAAGCCAAAATCAAGAGACCCTCTAAAAATTCTATACACAGCTTGCATTTGCAGAACAATGGGAGCATTTAAAAACTGACTTAACTGCTTAACTGCAAAAGTAATATCAAGTCTGCAATGTGTCAAGTATAGAAGTTTACCCACCAAACTCCTATAGAAAGAAACATCATAAAAAACCTCTGAATCTCCGGTAGCAAATTTTTGTTTACTATCTAAAGGAGTGGAAATAGTTTTACAACCAAAATAGCCATAAGTTTGCAACATGTCCAGTGCATACTTCTTTTGAGACAAAGTTATACCTGCTGAAGTTCTATGAACTTCAAAACCAAGAAAGTAATGTAGGTCTCCCAAGTCCTTTATCTGAAATTTGGAATGTAACTAATCTTTAATAGTAGTAATGGCATGAAGCTGATTACTAAGAACAAGTATGTCATCAACATACACTAAGAGAGCAAGAAACACATCATTGTTGTTCTGGAAAAACAGACTATAGTCACTTTTAGACTGATGAAAACTAAGAGAGAGTAAGTATCCAGTAAGCTTAGCATTCCACTATCGACTTGCTTGTTTAAGCCCATACAAAGACTTGTCCAGATTACAAACTACATCCATAGCAGTAGAGGTAAAACCAGGTGGCAAATCCATATATACATCTTTTGATAAGTCACCATGCAAGAAACCATTGTTGATGTCTAACTGATGGATATGCCAATTAGATTTAGCTGCAAGAGCCCGCAACAATCTAACGGTTGTAATTTTTGCAACTAGAGCAAACGTATCCAGAAAACCCACCCCTCTTGCTGTGTGTATCCTTTAGCCACAAGTCTTGCTTTATATCTATCAATGGAACCATCAACTTTGTATTTAATTCTATAAACCCATTTACAACCAACTGGCTTCTTTCCTGGTGGTAATTCAACTAAATTCCATGTTTTGGTTGCTTCTAGAGCTGAAATTTTAGCTTGCATGGCTGCACACTATTCTTTAGATTTCACAACCTCAAAATAATATTTAGGTTCAATAGGCAGAAAAGCATTATCAAGAGAGGATGAACAAACATGAGAAGAACCTAGGGAATGTGGAGTAGTGATCTTTTGAATCTCAGAACAAACATAATCAGACAAATAAGTTGATGTAGTAATGATTCTAGTAGATCTGTGAGAAGGCAGTTGAGAATTAGACATGGAAGGTAAGGCAGAAAGAGAAGTAGAATGTTGTGTAGGTGTACTAGCAGGAGGAGTAATCCAAGAAGAATAAGGTAGAGGCAATACAGGAGCATTTACAGGTATACCAGGTAAATTGTGGTTCTGTTGGAAAGAAAAATAGGATTCAACAAAAGAAACATTTCTGGTCATGAAAATTTCTCTAGAGAAGTAATCAAGCAAAAGGAAACCTTTGGTGGAAGAAGAATATCCAAGAAAAACACAAGGCCTACTTCTTGGATCAAATTTGGTTCTATGAGGTAGTTGATTACAAGCATTAGTCAAACTCCCAAAAACTTTAAGAGCACAATAATTTGGAGGTTTCTGATATAGTTTCTCAAAAGGTGTTTGTTGGTTTAGCACATGAGTAGGAGTAAGATTGATTAGATATACAACATGTTTGACATAATATCCCCAATATGCAAGAGGTATTTGAGATTAAAATCTAAGTGCTCTTACTACATTAAGAATATGTTGGTGTTTCCTTTCCACAATGCCATTTTGTTCAGGAGTATAAGGACATGAAGTCTAATGAATAATACCTTTGTTATGATAAAAGGCAATTAGTTTGAACTCAAGACCATTATCAGACCTTAGCACCTTAATTCTTTTGTCAAATTGAGTCTCAACATAAGCAGTGAAATGTTGTATTAATTGTTAAACCTTTGATTTGTGTTTCATCAAGAAAACCCAAGAGAACCTACTAAAAACATCAACTATTGTAAGAAAATATCTATGACCATGAATTGTATGAACATTGAATGGTCCCCAAATATCCATATGAACTAAATCAAAAATAGATTTCACAGTACCATGATGTAAAGGAAATGACATTTTATATTGCTTAGCTAAAGGACAAATAGGACAAAATACTGTTTTATCAGGAACAGTAATAGAGGAATCAAATTTGTGAATTTCTACTAGCTGGTTAAAAGATAAGTGGCCAAGTCTAAAGCGCCACAACAAAAATTTATTGTAGAAATCACCATTTGGTATTACACAAGCTATGTGTATGGAAGAAGTTAGCTGGTGAAGATCGAAGTGGTAAAGACCTCCAGAAAGTCTAGCAGATCCAATCATCTTGTTAAGATGAGGATCTTGGATAGACAACAATCATTTGTAAAGGTTATGACACAATTCAATTGATTTAAAAGCTAGCTAACATATATCAAATTAAAAGAGAATTAGGGAATACAAAGGACTTGATGCAAAACCATAGAAGGAGCTAACTGAACAGTTCCTACACATGACACATTTACTATGTCTCTAGTATGTAGCTTAACAGAAGTATTGCTGGCAGTATGATACTCAAAGAAATAAGCTAAGCAAGAACAATTATGGTCTGTTGCCCTTGAATCTAAGATCCAAATAGAAGATTTAGAAAAATCTGAAATAAGGCTAGCTTGATTGACAGAGTGAACAGGTTCTGACTCAGCATTTGCTTTGGAATTGGAAGAGAGTTGATTGGATTGAATCAAGTGTAGCAATTGTTGATACTGCTCTTGAGTTACATACTTTGATGACTGTGTATCTTTTTGAACAAGTGCACATCTTGCAGCTAGATTCACAGTACTAGAAGGACTTTGAAAAGTGTTAACATCAGCAACAGCATTCACTTGAGGCATAAAACCAAGACTCCTTGAATTCTTATTTCTGTTTTTGTAACTGGCTAGAAAACCATGTTTCCTTTAACATCTTTCAACTGTATGCCCTTGCAGTCCACAAAAAGTACACTGCATTTTTCTATTCAAATTATTCCCTCTTCTATAACCTTGATTTCCTACATATTGAGCATTTATGCCAGTTGGATTACCCACTGCATTCAATAGTTGCTCAGTTTTGGATGTACTTGCAGCCGGCAAGGATGATTCAACTATAATATTTCTTGCAGCAAAAATTTGAGAATTAATGGAATCTGTATGCGTGGCACTATAGTTAAGAGACCTTTCATGTGTAGACACCATAGAAAAGGCTTGATTCATAGTTGGAAAAGGTTGAGTTAACAACACTTGAGACTTAATTCCATTAAACTCCTCTTTCAGTCCCCTAATGAACCTAATGACAAAATCTGCATCACTATTTGCTTTAACCTCAGGCAATGCTAGACAGTTACACTTTGGATCACAATGACAGATGGGAAGTGGTCTTAGATTTAACAATTCCTCCCATAATGTCTTTAAATTTGTATAATACTCATTCACAGATAATGTTCCTTGTCTTAGGTTATATATATCCTCCTGAAGATCAGAAATTCTGAACAAATCTCCTTGAGAAAATCGTTCACATATGTCATTCCAAACCTCATAAGTTGTATCCATCTAAATCGTTCACATATGTCATTCCAAACCTCATAAGTTGTATCCATCTAAATGACACTTTGAGCTATAGAGGAAGACACCGAATTTAAAATCCAAGACAGAACCATAATGTTACATTGTTCCCAGATTCCATAAGAATTGTGTGCACGATTTGGTGATTTGATTGTGCCATTTACAAAGCCTAATTTGTTTTTAGAAATCAATGCCATCCTCATGGATCTACACCACTGATGGTAATTTCGCTCATTCAAAGCAGGTTGAACCAAGATCAATGAAGGATTTTCATTCAGATGCAAGTAAAATGGACTAGAAACTGTTATTTCTTGAGTAGCCATAACCAGAGATTACAACAACACAATTGTTCTCACAAGATTGCAACCAAAAATCACAACCAGAATTTCAACAACAAACCACAAATTTTCCCAAATTCACAACCAGGAAACACAGAACAACATATAGCTGATTAAAGAGAATTGATGATTACCTCATGAATTTGTACAGAAACAATGATGCATTTACATCATGACAGTTAACAAAAACTTATCATCACAGAAGGACATTCATTGCTCTGATACCATGAAGAAACTACTGAGCAAAAGCAAAAACAGCAGTGAATGCAGAAATGGAAAAAGAAACTGCTCTGTGTTAATTCATCAAGTCAATTACAATTTATCTGAAAGTGTATATATATACATCAACCTGAAATTGAAAACTACTCTAAACTGAATTGAAATCAAATAAATAACAGCTGGTAACTTGGCGCCAAATCAACCGGGATCAAACATAAAAGAATTGGAATTGGACTGAATTGATGTGCTAGCAACTGATCTGGATTCAGTTGCTGATATGTCTGCTGAGTTGGACATTTCTGTTGAGTTGGATACCACATCTAATATAGCTTGATCTTGAACTTGAACTTGAGTTTTAACAGATATCGTTTGTTCTGTTGCACTGTCCATATGGATTTGAACGGGAAACTTTGACATGCACCCTTTTTTTTTTCCCCAACAGGGTTCAAAAGTCTATGAAATTGTCGACCGGACTAAAAATTTTGGAATGAAAGTATCAGGTCTTAAAAAAAAAAAAAGAATTCTATACTATTACAATAATGGGAGAGAATAGACATGCCTCCATAAGTGGTCATATATTAGGGAATCCTACATAATTGGTCACTTTGAAATTAAAATAAATTGGACAAAATTTATAAAGATATAAACAACCATCGAAGAGAGTCTAACGGCATGAATGGTCCAATGAATGTTTGACTTCAGATGAATTACCTTTTCAAATTTTTTTTAATAACAAAATTTAACCAATCTTTCATGGCTGAAAATGGGTATTCGAATTCCTTGGATTTGGGGGTAACTTAGATTATTTTGGACGCCTTGGCTGAGATTTCCTGGGATGAAAAACGAAGTCTTCTGTAAAGAAAATATTATTAATGCAAATCTTGCGCTACAACAAACAATCAGTGGCCACATAGCTCATAACCGCACAGTGAAATATTTAACTGATTGTTTAAGAAGTTTAACATTCACTCGGTAATATTGAAAAAGTAGTCGTAATGACACTTTGTTGAGAATACACAACTCTCTTTGAAGTGCTAGCAATTTTTTTAAATAAAATCGAGATTTAGAAACATTAAAATTAGTTTAGAAAGTATATTTACGACTTTCATTAGCGAATATAATGATAAAAAAAAAATTCTTTTGATGAAAGGTATGCTTAATCTTCTTGATTACCTATCTTTCACAGGAGAAAAAACACGGTTAAAATTATGTCTCATTAGGATAAAATTATATCGATATTTATCAAGATTTTAAATTATGGACTCTCTTAGGCTTTGGGATGGGTATAGAATAGAGGGCAATCAATAGTCCAGAATTACATGTTAATGTTTGCATGTAATGATTGCTGATTTGTTTTAATTTCTTTTATTCTGGCAGCTTCGTTGAAAACTATATTTCTAACATTATGATATTTATTGTACTTTTGATTGAATTTTGGTCCAGAAGGGTACCATTTAATAGCAATTTTTCTTATAATGTAACTATAAAACCAAATCAAGCACATATTGGATCAATTATCATATACACAAACCCAGGAATTCAACATTTAGGTCAAACATATTGAACATTCTTGACCCAAATGCAACATTAATAAACTCCCCTAAGGATATATTTGGGAAATATAGAACATTAGAGCCATGCATGCAATTTAAATGAATTAGACCATCACAAGATCTCATTGCATTTTCCTGCTTGACCATTCTACAGTCTGCTGCTGTAATCCGTGGCTGCTTTATAAATAACTATTTTTAAAAAAATAAAATAAACTTCATTTTTTCTTTTTACTTGTTTATTGAAAAAAAATAATGATTACCATGATTGCAAAACCAACCTACACACATCCTATGGTTAAAACTTAATGCATAACGAAGAGAATAATTACCAACTTTTTTTAAAAGGTGTAATTACCAAACAAATGCCACAAGCGTTATACATTTCAAACTATGAAAAAAAAATTAAAAACTATTTCTCAATAAAAAAAAAAAAGTCAGTTGCTGCATGGAAATTTTCTGTTTATGTTATATATATATATATATATATATATATATATATATATATATATATATATATCACGTTAAAGAAAAGGTTAAAATATACTTATATTTTGTCTTTATCATTGATGAATCTCGCATGTTATACTCTATTCATAAAACTTAATATAGTTTAATGCTTATAGCCTGAGGAAAAAATTATAGAGATTATATTATTTGTATTAAAAAGTCATCAAAATTGCATTGTTATTCAAAGTATTTGAGTGTTGTTAGTTAAATCGTCATTGGCTAGTTTTGATTCTATTTTGATTTATGGATAAGAATATTTTTTTTTTATTAAATGCAACACATTTTTGGATGTTTCATAATCTACTATTTGTATTAAACTATTTTTAAGCTGGGTAATTATTTATATTCATTTTTATCTTCATTGATAATATTTTATAATTTTAATTTGAAAAGTACAATAAGATTTATAAGTTTATCTTTTAACTTTGTGATGAATAAGTCAAATTGAACTACTTATAAATTATATATGAACGGAGCATGAGTTAATTAAATTGATTCACATCGAATATAAATTGAAAAATGAGTTAAAATATCGTAATTTAAATGAGTCAGGTCTGGATTAGTTTTAGTTTAATTCAATTGGATTCATTTCCCACCTTTTATATATAGACCGAAATATATATTGAGAATTTGATATATTTATTTTAGTAAAATAAGAACAAACAATCAGTCACGAAGCCACATTGGAGCCAGTGGGGACACAAGTCCCCATTGGATTTCAAAATGTTATAAGGCATATACAGTATACCCTTAGAGTGTACCCACGCTTTTTAAAATTATGGTCCCACTAACCTTTTTATTCTCCAAGAATGTTAACAAGTTAATTTAATAACAAGTAACAAAATAATTAAAAATAATTTCTAATAACAAAAAAGGAAGATTGGGTAAAAACGGAAAAGATAATTTAAGATTGTTTATATATAATATATTATGTCTTTCTCATATTCAAATCCAAAAATCCCTAACTTGTAACAGTGATGTCCTAGCACCTATTGATCAACGTGAGTATATCTTTTTACTTTTTTCACAATACAATTGAAATATTTTCTTTTATGTTGACACATTTAGATAAGCTTTTCCTTTTACATTTTTTATAATACAAATTAAATTTGATTAAAATATTTAGATCTTATTTTTTATTATTATTTGTCTAACTTTTGTTCAAAATTTCTCTTCTTTTTACTCTAATAGTTATTTTTAAAAAATAAAATATCAAATTATAGTTCAAACTTTATATATAAACAAATATGTGAGAAATAATTTGGAAGCTTTTAAACAAATTTGCAATTTACATTGTTTTTTAAATAAAGAATGGATAAATTCTCAAAAGAAAAAAATCTTTTACTTCTTTATTTTTGTTTTCTCTTACAAGTATTTGTTTATTTCTGGCACCGAATATCTAATTTTATACTCCAAAAAACTTAGTACTCAACTATATAATATGAAACGATCATATAATATGTCATTATTGATTTATGAGAGTACAAGGGGGAGTCTTAGCTTTGACCTCCCGACAAATTGGATGAACTAAAATTTGTTCGAAAGTTCGGTACCTGCTGTAAATCTAAGAGGCATAATTCTTTGATACAAGAAGGTAGAAAATGAAGAGAAGAATAGGAAACTGATCTTGCGAAAGAGTCTGCCACCATATTAACTTGTCCGTACACATGATTGATGATTATTTTTTTCAAATCTTTAGCTGACATACTGCTTGCAAAAAAATGGGATACAAATAAATCCAAGTCACAGCAGGTGGAAACGCCTTAAAAGACTACGTTGCTTATTGCAAATAGGTTAACTTTTCTTTTTACATCTTTTTATAAGATCAAAATCTTATGTATCTCAATTATAAAATATGGTATAAATTTTGAATATAAATCATTTATTCTCTTGGGATTAAAAATAAAAAATTATTACTTTATTTCCGTCATGCATCTTTAATTACCAATGATTAAAAAAACGGAAAATGATAAATATATATTGAAGGAAGATAAAAGTGATGATATTTTGCAAAGAAGTGGTGAAAATAGATAATAAGATGAGTTATTTATTAAACCATGGTGGGGAAAAAAAAGAAAATATGTATTGCAGAATAACGGGGAAGCAGTTGGAGATATTTTAAGGAGATAAAAATAAGGGTACAAATAAAAATATTTAAAAAATAAATATAAAACTAATCACTATACCAATGAAACTTGTAGATAGAAGTTTTATTATACTTAAAGAGTAAGGTATAGATTGTCCACTAGTTATACTCTATCCAATGGTAATAAGCCAAAAGTATAAAAAAAATGCTGACTCATCTTTATTGTTCCAACATTGGCATTTTAACAGGGCTTTAACGGCAGTTATCCAACCACCGCCCAAAATGTATTGAAAGTTGTTAAATTTATTATTCCTTCCATTCTAATAAAAGTGACTTACTTACTATTTTAAATTATTCTAAAAAATTTGATACTTTCTTTAAAAGAAAAGTTTTTATTATATAATTTATTATAAAATAATTAATATACCATACATATATTATTTTTATATATTTAAATTTGACATAAAATATTACAAAATTCATATATTTTTTATTTTATTATACTATATTTTTATTATATTCTAACTTTTATTTTTAGATAAAATCTCGTGACATGTCAACTACTGTCAATTTTAGTGGGACAAGGGAAGTACTATTCCACTAAAAGCACCTTCCCTCCAAAATGTAAACTCTCTCAGTAAAAAGACTTTCCTTCCAATCTAACGGCATTCGCGGCTGAAAAGTGAGCTGAGAAAAGTGGTTTGCAACAACATTGTTGTGTCTGATTTAGTCCCCTTCCACTTTCACTTCCATCTAATTTAGTCCACTTTGATAGCTCAAATTCTTGCAACAACATTGTTTTCCTTCACATGAACAGAGAAAATCAAGCTTCTTCTACGAATTCTGTTGCTTATTATGTTCTTTGCAACAAGAGGTAAGTCCTATGTTCAAGAATTATGTTCGGTTCTGATGTAACTTTCGTGGTGGGTTTGAATTGAAAGGATTGTCTACGAAATGTAATTTTTACTCAAAAGCCAATTGAGACTCGTCTACTTCAGATGTGTTCACTATGAGAATTTGAGATAGTTTGTGATGTTAAAGCTGCCATCATTGTTAGAGATCTTGAATAGGGCGTGCTTAACACACTCTTACGGAAATTGGTTTTTTAGCTCAAAAATAAACTAAAATTTGTATGTATACTATTGATATTCACTTAAATATTAAGCATTCGATGAAGCGTCTGACTGTTCAACATGTGGGTGGAGACATGTTATGCTTGAACGGACTCGATTGTTTCAATTTTTTGTTTACCTTATGAGTTCATAAATCGCATTTTATGTAGGATTATTTACTTAACAATGTTATTTATAGATCCAATCCCTGAACACAAAAGAAGTAGTGACGACTGATTCTTCTCTTGTTTCCTGATGCTTCATAAGTTTTGTTTCATTGTATATAGAGGTTCGTGCATTCTTCTAAAAATGTTTTTGTCTTTTGACCTCGTCACTTCCCATTTTTCTTCTTGTTACTTGTTTTCTTCCCGTTCTAGTACAACCTGAAGATGTTTACTTTTTTCATTCTAATTGCTTTCTGGTTCAGCAGTTAGCTATGCTTAAGAGGTTTGACATGTTTTTATATGGATGATATTTCAACCATAGACCTTCTATGTTCATCAATGTGTTTATGAAGGTCAATCGTGTGTCTAAAACTAGTTTTCGAAAAAATGGAATCATGCACATGAAATTCAGAAGAGCTTGAAAGGCCACATAATCTGCTCTTCAGGGAATACTCGTCGGTTTAGGCACAATATATAAAGTACTCTTACTGTTTGATGCAGAAATCGAAGGTTGTTACATTTTATGCATTGTTATGCAGAATAATGTACGAACCTTTCGTACCACCTAATTTAATTGGAACTTGAACTTATTATACACGAGTAGGATCAAGCATCGGAGTTATAGTGGCCTATGGAGTCACTGATTCTATCCAAAAAGCCAATGTATTAATTTCAGAGGTAATATGTTGTGGTGTGGCTGCTCTAATTTTGTTTGTTGGACATGTTGGCCTTATTTCGTAGGAAAAGTGTTTCTAAAGTTTGCCCCCTATTTGTCATTGTGAAAGATCTATATTCATTGATATCAGAAGAGAAGATCATTTCAAAGAGTAACAAAAAAGATCAGCATCCCTTATAGAGGTTGCAATCTTTTGGTGCCTAGATCTAGTCTAGGAACTCTGGACAAGATTTGAGAATGAGAAGTCACTGTTGTTTATCTGTGGCTAATACTTTACCCTTTCATTCATAGGCTAAAGATTGATCATAGTAATTTGTGGTGTGAAGCTTTGGCTTCCACTAGCATATATACCCTATAAATGTTGACTTTATGTGTTGTTATTGCAGGGTATCGATGACAAAGTCTTGGTTGAAATTTTACTTGAAGGAGGTAGTGAATTCACAGCCATCATCCTTGATGTTGGCACTGCTACAAATTGCCTACCTGTTGTGCTTCTACCAACTGAGGTAGATGATCTTCAGTATCTTTGTGACACTGCAAAGTGATAATGAATTTTTTGCTTTTAGTTTCCATTGTGCATGAATGAATACCTATCCCTCCATATTTAACCCCTATAATATTGATGCATCTATTGACGAGTTCCCAAGGCAGTCTTGGTACAAGTTTGTAGGATCTTTAAACTTGCCCCATATGACAAGGAGAAGAGTTTGGCTACCATATGACAAGAGTTATATGATACTACTAAGGAACAACAGAGGACTAGGGTAAAATTCGTGTAAAATAATACTACTGATAATAGTAATAATTTGTACTAATAGGAATAACAATAATATACAAAAGTTGGGAGATTCGTTTATTGTGATCTAGCCTCTAATGCATATTTCTTTTCTACTTTAAAATATGAAGAAGAAATATTTTGCTTTATTTTAGTAGTGGAACATTGTAGATTAGGCTGGGGAGACACAAATTCTTAATGCCCTCAGAATATTTTAGCTACCAATTGCTTGTTAGTCAGCTGATTCTCCTTATGAAATGTAAAGCACAATCTTTTTTATATCATGTATGTCACTTGTTGATGTGCTCCATTTTGACCCCATTATTGCATGATGTGTCTAAACTTGGGTATAAAAATCATACAAAAATTAAGTACATTCCCAATCAAGTTTAAATTAACATGAACAACCCAAATCACACATATGAGCAAGCGTACTCATCATTAACCGAGCATAGGGTTCAAACGAGTGTCGATCCTTAAGGAACAAGTATACATTAAGTACATTTCTTTCATTGTTTAACCGACTTGATAAAGTAAAAAATAAATAAAATAAAACAAAATAAAATAAAAATAAAAATATATACATGTCAAGGATGGAAAAGTATGCTATTTAAACCATTGTTTAGACAAATATGATCTCAAAGGATCTAACCATTATCATAACTAATTCTTCTCTTGGTACCATGAAGGATAAAGGTAAATTAGCATCACTTGGTCTGTCTTAACTAATTATTATCTTCTAGATAAATTAGCATCACTTGGTCTGTCTCAACTAATTCATCCAAAAGGTGCATTAAACACAATCTATGATTAAATTTTCTTTGCCTGGCAAATTTAAAGCATGAAATTAGTCAATGAATTATTGGTCTGGCAAACATCAATTAACCTTTAATTACTCAATCCTCAGCAATTAACATCTTTGGTCTAGCGAGTTAACAGCCAATAAATATGAAATCAATCAATTGAAATTATCATCAACCTCTTTGGTCTAGTAAGTTAATGAAAAGAAATAACCACTTAATCTCGTAATACACCCAAGTAATTAAATACCAAGAAGAACAATCAATTAATCAAAAGATCAAATAACTCTAAGATTCATGACTATCTAAAATAATGTCAAATTACAATGAAACAATTAACATATTATTGTTTAAGAAAATGAAAACAAAGTAAAAGAAATCACTCATAAACAAACCTCCTTCTTCTTCATTTGATGGCCTTCTTGTACAACCCTCCTTGAATTGAAGAATTCCTTCTTAGATTGAGTGATTTTCTATGATGATCAATGAACTCTCCCTCTTTCCCTTGTGTTTTTTCATTTTTTTATAAGCTTAGGAAGTGTCTAAACTTGTAGATACAGTGTTCTTGGCCGAGTAGAAGTTGGAAGATATTAAAACTCCACAGATTACAAAAAATCGCATAGAAAAATCACAGCACCACCTCACCATCAGGGCATAGCCGGCACCACCTTAGCTCTCGGAGCCAGCGCCGATTGTGTTCTGCTTCTCTACTTGTTCGCCGATTTTTCTCCGAATTTCACATAATGAATACTAGAATGCAGCCGGCGCCAGTTCCACTATGTTTCCCTCTGTTTCACCAATTTTTTCCATCGCTTCGAAGTATGTGTCAACAGTGCATGGCCGACGCCGATTCTAGGGCCCTAGCCGGCGCCGCCTCTCCTCTGTTTTGCAATGTTTTTGTTTCGTTTTACTCTAAAAATCTGCAATAATGAACAAAATACCTTTCCAAGGATAAAATCTCAAATATGAAGGACTATAACTAGTTATTGAACAAAATGTATCACAAAAGAACATCAAATAACTAGGAAAAATATGACTAATTTAGCCCCTATATAGCACTGATTTGAGACTTAACCAATCGAGATATGCAATATTCCCAAACACAAATTCTTGATGCCCTCGGAATAATGTAGCTACCAATTGCTTGTTAGTCAGTTGATTCTCCTTATGAAATGCAAAGCACAATCTTTTTTATATCATGTATGTCACCTATTGATGTGCTCCATTTTGACCCCATTATAGCACTGATTTGAGACTCAACCAATTGAGATATGCAATATTCCCAGACAAAATGAAATCAAAATGTCCTTGTCCGTCTTTGAAGCAACTGTTGTATAAGAAATTGTACATTCTGATTACTCATCAATAACAAGCTGTGCATTTTTTACAATCCATTAAGCCCTTTTGCATTCATATAAGCCAGTCATTTGTTCTAACTGGCTATTCCAATAGGCCTTAATGAATTCATTCAAGTAGCCAGCAGTTTTTGGCAATTTTTGCTTCTTCTCCTACATAATGCCCTTTAACATAACATTAATTAGCATTTGTTCATGGACAACGAAAGTGGCCAAAAAAATATTCTTTTCAACAAATCAACTCAATGACCATATGTCAAAATTCATAACTTATTTGAAATATCTACTTCTTCACTTCCATATCTTGATAATTCTGGACTAATTGCTAAATTTTGAGAAGGAATCACCCAATGATTGGACGCCTATGAAAGCATCAAATATGGTTTAATTAGATACAAATCAAGAGAACTATAAAGAAAAATGAAGATATTCTTAAATCAGTTAATAGTTGGGTATGTTGGAATGTGTGCCCTCTTAGACTAGGTTTCTGATGTAAATATCGAATATTAATAAAAGAATTTATTTTTGAAAATTGTTTGTGAATTTATTTGCTTTATTTGTGCATAATTTCATTTGAAAAAGACCCATTGTGTTTAAATAAGTGATCAATGTGAATGGAGGTCTTTCACAGTAAGGTATGGATCATGGGTTATTTAAATACATAAACATTTGTTCTTAACCGATTGATAAGAATGGGAATCTCATCATGTTTAGGTTATTATGTTATGAATTCTAAATGGGGAATGGCTTACCTTTAGCTAGTGAGTAGTCCACTCACTTCATAACATAAACGTATTTCGAATACGTAGAACAAGACCTGTAGTAGTGGTTTTTTAAAAGTACTATATGGTAGAAACCAAGACTACTATCGCTACAGCATGGACTAGTACTCTACGAGTTGAGTATGAGTTGGTGGTCTAACGAAGCTGGAAGCATATACTTTGATATGCTATAGTTGAGGTTCTATCGTAGGGCCAATATACTTGCATGTTGTGTATGTGTAACTAGTTAGTTAAAACAGACTTGTACAAGATAGTTTCTACAATATATCACCCCTTGTGGTTGTCTAAATGATCTAAATAGCCAGGGCCCAGGGAAACATGACTTGGATGTTTTAGGATGGCTCCTTTGGAAAGCGAAAATACTTCAGGAAGTCGTGGATCATTGGACTAGAAGCCTAAGGATGATAGATGTCATTTAGAGATGTATTAGTACACTTCGTCCTCTCTAAATGTACGGCGATGTGTAGAGGAGTATTTTAGTCATTTCACCTGTAGGTCGGAGACTTTGCTAATGCAGCATTGTCTTTGGGGTTAATATTTCCTTATGGTGATATTAGAAGATATTTAAAACGTAAAATACAGCAATTTATATAGCATGGGTATTTTGATCATTTTAGTAGCCAAGACGATGTGTCTTTTTGGTCATCGGAATAGCCCGTAAGTCTTAATTAATTTTTGGGTTGAGAAATTGGTTTCAGTTGAGAGGATTTTATTTTATTCAGGAAGTCTAATTTATTATTGGACTGGAATAAAATAAATTGAGAGAAATTTATTGTCTAGTTTAATTGGTTAATTAATTATTCAGGGCCTATGTCCAATTTGAATAATTAAAAAATTAACCGGGACTTAAACTAGAAGAAAATAATTAATACTTAATTATTTATTTGGTTATTTATTTAATTAAGCCCAATAAATAAATAATTAAAGTTTAATTATTTTTTGGTTTATTTGGGCACATTAATTATTTATTGGGTTATTTATTTAATCCCAAGAAAAATAATTAATATTTATTATTTTGGACTTTTCGGGTCCAAGAAAAATAATAAATATTTTGTTGGCCTAATAACCTGGATCATAGGATTTTTCCAGACACAGTTCAGAAGAGTTTAGGGAGAAGTCAAATTTTATTTTGTTTCTATTATTCGGGTGTTTGAAATATAAATCCTGAGAATATTATTTTTATCAAAATAATTATTTTTAGTTTCATGAATCTTGGCTTTCTGTGTAGAAAAGAAAATTAAAAAAAATTAAATTCTCTCCCTCTCATGTGTGTCTCTTAGTTTTCTGGCTTCTGGTTTTGGTTCATATCAAGAGAAAATCAAAAGCCAACCGAGAATGAGACAGAGTGTGTGGCTTTTGGTTTACTGGGTTTTGGTTTTGTTCTTGTTTATACAAGAAGCCAAGCTAAGGAAACCAACGGAGGAAATATATGAATCTGATCCTCTTCTCTTCTTAACCCAAGTTCAGTGCTCACCAACTAAGATTAGGCTGAGGAATATTCTGAGAATTGAAAAGCCTGGCATTCATTCACCGGAGGTGAAGAAGTTGGCAACCAGAGCTTCAACCCACGGGAAGAAGAAAGCTGGTTTTGTGCTTCAATCAACTCTCCTACAATCTTCAAGGTTTAAGGCACCAAGAGGTATGGTTTTAATTCCTCCATACTGCTACCATGCTCTGATATGTTATTTTTCTATCTCCATTTTTATTCCACCGTGCATGCTCCTTTATTTGTTCTCAAATCCTTCAAGTGGTATCAGAGCATGTGATTTGATTGGTTTAGGGGGCATGTTAATTAATAAAAATGGAGAAGATCATTGTTTGGTGCTTAAACCTATGATCCTTCGCTGTGTTTGGTATATGATAGACATTTCTGTAAGCTTCACAGTGGAAGCATAGGACCCTCTGTAATTTTTGATTTTGAGATTTTGATCGTTTAAACCCAATTTGAGAGGGTATAGGCATTTGTGGTTTTGGTTTGGATAAGTTTTTTGAATGAAAAATGTCCAAGGAAGCCACTAGAAGAAATGGCAGAAAAATTCGCAGACAGAATGCAGAGAAAATTTGTGGAGAAGAAGAAGAACTATTGCTAAGCCGCCGACCGAGCTGAGCCGCCGCTTGGATTGTGTCTAGAGCCGTCCGTTGTGCATGCTGGAGCCGAGCCGATTTCAGTTGCAATTGCAATTTGCATGCGATTTTGGGTCATGCGCGCGGGTTGCCAGATAAAAGCGCGAGTCGAGCAGTGCACGCGCGGGCAGCCAGGCGCGGGTCAGCGCGCGGGTCTTGGGCGGGCGGGGTGTCTTCACATGTTGAAGCTGCTTCTGATCCGATGCGGCTGGTGCACTGGATCGCAGTGGACCGCATAGCCAAATGGGCGCGGATCCGGTGCATCAGGTGCACGTGAACCGACAGTTAATTTTTGCATTTTTTTTAATTTTTTTCCTTTTCCGTTTTAGGTCCCATACCTGGTGAAGTTAATATTTTTGCAATAATTTATATTCTTGGAATATATTTGCATGAAAAATATTAGTAAGGGATTTTATGATTAAACAAGATCATTAATTAATTAATGTGTTTAATTCTATTATTTGGACACTGAGGTTTAAAAAATAGAAAAGCATGAAAACGTTTATTGTTTTCTGGCATACTTTTTTTTTTTGTGTACCTATGTGCGCGGTTTCTCAAAGGCCAAAGTCTTTGGGAATATTTTTGCAAGGAAAACACTTTTCTTTAAAAAAATTAAATGGTTATTTTAACTTGAACAAAAATTAATCCTTAGATATTTTCTCAAAGGATTTAATCCTTGACATAGAAAATATATTGGATTTATATATTTTTGTAAGTTAAAATAGACAGCCATTTTATTTTATTTTGCACAAGAAAAATGTTTTGTTAAATAAACTTGAAACCAAAGTCTCTAGAAAGTTTTTATTGGAAAATTTTTGAAATCATTAAGTTTTAACTTAAATAAAATTAGTCCATGAAAAAATCTCTCAAATGATATAATCCTTGACATAGAGATTTTAATGGATTTGGATATTTTATTTTAAGTTAAGAAAAAACTTAATGGAAAATTCAAAAGGATATTTTTTAAGAAAACTTTATTTTAAAAGACTAAGTGGGAGAGAGACTCCAACAGCCCCACGGCTTCCATCACGATCCTCATTAGAGATCGTGGGTCCCCTCGCGTCACCTTGGGAGTGAACCCGTATAGGATAGGGATAGCACAAGGATCTAAATCTAATGGAAGGATGTAATGAATAACCCGGGACACGTTCTATAATCGGCTAGCCCAAGTTGGAGGTTATAGTGCGAGGAATGTCCATAGAAAATGAGAGAAAACGACCATCCCACGATGGAGTTATCCTCTAAATCATTACCTAGAAGGGAAATTAATTTGTTGTAGTTACTACACTTAGCTTAGGGAACTGTTAATCTTCGAAAGAAGCTATGTCAGTTTTCCTAAAAGATAAATTAATTTCACTGCACAAATTTATTTTCACAAACTAAATCCTTTATTTTATTTTTCAATTTTTCAGAAATGGTAAGAGGTTCTTTTAGTCCTTTGGCCGTTATTCTCCGTGAGAATAAGTTAACGGGACCAAACTATATGGACTGGAAGAGGAACCTGGACATAATACTCACAGTCGAGGAGTATAAGTATGTCCTTTACGAGACCTACCCTGTGATTGGGGAAGATTCCACCGACGAAGAGCGAGAGGCTGAGAAGGCGTGGAAGAAGGCTAATGAAATGGCACGTTGCTATATACTAGCCTCCATGTCTAATGTGCTCCAGTCTAAACAAGAGCACATGGCTTCTGCGTATGACATTAGTCAATCATTGGCCACTATGTTCGCGGATAAGAGTCAGCCCGCAAGGCAGAAGGCTCTTCGAACTATAATAAACACTAAGATGGCTGAGGGAGTATCAGTCAAAGAACATATGCTCAAGATGATTGCTGCTTTCGAGGAGGCAGAAATCTTAGGAGCTATCATTGACCTCGAGAGCCAAGTGGACATGGTTCTCGAATCTCTACCGGGTTCCTTTACTCAGTTCAAATTAAATTGCAATATGAACAAGTTAAATATGAGTTTGACTGAGTTGATAAAGGAATTCCAGATGGCAGAGAAGGTCATGAAGCTACAATCAAAGGCTATGATTGCTAAGGCTTCTTCCTCAAGAACTAGGTCCAAGCCCAAAAAGTTCAAAAGGAAGAAGGGAAACACAGTAGTCCAGCCCAAGACCTAGCCCAAAGATAATCTAAAGGGCAAGTGCTTCAGATGTGGGAAGAAGAAACACTGGAGAAAAGAGTGTCCAGATCTTCAAGCTAAGAAAAATCCCACTGGTAATGTTTTCTATCTAGAGTCTATTTCAATGGTTGGATCAACTTCCACTTGGATTGTTGATTTAGGAGCCACTGATCATATCTGTAACTCCTTGCTGGGGTTTAGAAAGATTAGAAGACTCAAGAAGGGAGAACATAGATTACGCATGGGAAATGGAGCACAAATCTGGGCCCTTGCAGTGGGAGAGCTGGATCTTGTTTTTTTATTGTAATAAAAAAGTGGTTTTAAAAGATATTTTATATGTACCTGGTTTTCGTCAAAATTTGATTTCAGTTGCAAAACTAATAAATCAAGGATATTCTGTATCCTTTCATTCTGGTATTTCTATCAGTAGAGATGGAGAAATCTTATGTACTGGGCACATATATGGAAATCTATTCTATTTAAACCCTATTAACAATCAATCAAATAACGCTCAATCTGAACCTTTAATTAAAAAGAGAAAGACCAATGTCAATGGCTCATATTTTTTGCATCTAAGGTTGGGACACATCAACTCAACCAGGATTCAGGGGCTAATCCATGATGGGCCTTTGAGCTCATTGAGATTGGAAAATTGGCCTCAGTATGAATCCTGTCTGATGGGAAAGATGACCAAAAGATATTTTGTCCCAAAGGCGGATAGGACTAAGGAGGTACTGAGTCTTGTTCACACTGATGTGTGTGGTCCCTTGTCTACACCAACTAGAGGATGTTTTGAGTACTTCATCACTTTCACCGATGATTGTATAAGGTTTGGTTATATTTACCTGATGAGGCGCAAGTTTGACTTTTTTGATAAATTCAAGGAGAATAAGGCTGAAGTGGAGCGTCAGACAGGTAAATTAATCAAGACATTACGATCGGATCGTGGTGGAGAGTACCTCCTAGGTGAATTCAAGGACTACATGGTACACCATGGGATAGTATACCAGCTCTCTGCGCCGGGGACACCCCAACAGAACGGAGTAGCTGAAAGAAGGAACAGGACATTGATGTAAATGGTTAGAAGCATGATGTCTCATGCTACTCTTCCATTGTCTTTTTAGGGATATACCTTGGAAACAGCGGCATAAATTCTGAATTTGGTGCCTTCCAAATCAGTACCTAGAACTCCCTATGAGATGTGGACTGGGCGTAAGCCAAGTCTGAATCATCTCAGGATATGGGGTTGTCCAGCTTATGTACTAGATAAGGGAGACAAGTTGGAACCAATGTCAGAATTATACTATTTTGTTGGGTATCCAAAAGGAACAAAGGTGGTTACTTTTATCATCCTAAGGAGCAGAAAGTACTGGTTAGTACCAATGCTAGATACTTAGAGGATGATCAAAGTACTTCCACGAAAGGTTCAACTAAGTTGGAACTTGAGGAGAAGTTATCTTCGGAAGTAACTTCTTCTAACCCGATTATGGAACAAGAAGAGGCACAACCTCAAGAGCCTGTATAGATAGTACATCGTCGTAGTGGGAGAGTGTCTAGGGTTCCAGATAGATGGTATGGAGAAGCTTTTGAGCTAGTCTCTGACCATCAGTAATAAGACCCCACTAGATACGAAAAGGCAGTTGCTGATGCCGATGCAAATCTATGGCATAAAGCAATGAAAGTCGAGATTGAGTCTATGTACTTCAATCAGGTTTGGGATCTTGTAACTTTACCTGAAGGGATAAAACCCATTAGGTGTAAGTGGGTGTACAAGAGGAAGAGGGGAGCGGATGGGAAGGTGGAAACCTTCAAAGCTAGGCTTGTGGTGAAAGGGTATACTCAGAAAGAGGGGATCGATTATAAGGAAACCTTTTCCTTAGTGGCCATGCTTAAGTCCATCCGGATCCTCCTTACCATTGCATGTCATTATGACTACGAGATATGGCAAATGGATGTTAAGACGGTATTTTTAAATAGCCATGGCATTGAGAGTGTGGAACATTCATTTTGACGAAACTGTAAAGTCTTACGGTTTTATTCAAAACGAGGATGAGCAATGCGTGTACAAGAAACTTGAGGGGTTTAATGTGGTTTTTCTTGTCTTGTATGTGGTTGACATTCTACTCATTGGAAATGATGTAGGGTCATTGTCATCTACAAAGGTTTGGCTGTCTAATCAATTCAGTATGAAGGACTTGGAGAAGTCAACTACATTCTCGGGATTAGACTTCTTATAAATAGGAAGTAGAGAATGTTAGGATTATCCCAAGCCACGTACATTGATAAGATGCTAGCCAAGTACAGCATGGACTCATGCAAGGGAACTCTAATTCCTTGCAGACATTGGTTGTCACTTTCTTCAAGGGACTGTCCTAAGTCTCCAAAAGAAAAGGACAGAATGAGTAGGATTCCCTATGCTTCGGCTGTGGGAAGTCTCATGTACGCCATGCTGTGTATTAGGCCAGATATTTGCTTTGCTGTAGGCTTAGTTAATATCAGTCAAACCCTGGGGAGGTTCATTGGCATGCTGTAAAGCACATTCTCAAGTACCTTTAAGGAACCTCGGAACCACAAGAAGGGGAAGCACATCGAGAGGTAGTACCACCTGATCCGGGATTTCATCCAGAGACAGGAAGTTGTGGTGGTACAAATTGCCTCCGAGAACAATCTAGCAAATCCATTCACCAAGCCTTTGGCTGAGAGTATCTTCATGAGACACTTAGACGCCATTGGAGTGGGCACCTACGGACTTACCTAGTCTTAGAGTGTAAGTGAGAGATTATTTGAATGTATACCCTCTTAGACTAAGTTTCTGATGTAAATATCGAATATTAATAAAAGAATTTATTTTGGAAAATCGCTTGTGAATTTATTTGCTTTATTTGTGCACAATTTCATTTGGAAAAGACCCATTATGTTTAAATAAGTGATCCATGTGAATGGAGGTCTTTTCACAGTAAGGTATGGATCATGGGTTATTTAAACATATAAACATTTGTTCTTAACCGATTGATGAGAATGAGAATCTCATTATGTTTAGGTTATTATGTTAAGAATTCCAAATGGGGAATGGCTTACTTTTAGCCAGTGAGTAGTCTACTCACTTCATGACATAAGCGTATTTCAAATACGTAGAACATGACCTGTAGTAGTGGTTTCTTAAAAGTATTATATGGTAGAAACCTAGACTACTATCGCTACAGCGTGGACTAGTACTCTACAATTGGTAGTCTGACGAAGCTGGAAGCATATACTTTGATATGCTATAGTTGAGGTTCTATCGTATGGCCAATATACTTACATGTTGGGTATGTGTAACTAGTTAGTTAAGACAAACTTGTACAAGATAGTTTCTACACTATATCACCCCCTGTGGTTGTTTGAAGGATCTAAATAGCCAGGGCCTTGGGAAATATGACTTTGATGTTTTAGGGTAGCTCCCTTAGAAAGCGGAAACACTCCAAGAAGTCGTGGATCATTGGACTAGAAGCCTAAAGATGACATATGTCATTTAGAGGGGTGTTAGTACAATTCTTCCTCTCTAAATGTATGACGATGTGTAGAAGGGTATTTTAGTTATTTCACCTGTAGGTCGGAGACTTTGCTAATGCAGCATTATCCTTGGGGTCAATATTTCCTTATGGTGAAATTAGAAAATATTTAAAATGCAAAATACAGCTATTTATATAGTAGGGGTATTTTAGTAGCTAAGGCGATGTGTCTTTTTGGTTCTCGGAATAGCCCGTAAGTCCTAATTAATTTTTGGGTTGAGAAATTGGTTTCAGTTGAGAGGATTTTATTTTATTCAGGAAGTCTAATTTATTATTGGACTGGAATAAAATAAATTGAGAGAAAATTATTGTCAAGTTTAATTGGTTAATTAATTATTCAGGGCCTAGGTCCAGTTTGAATAATTAAAAAATAAATAATTAAAGTTTAATTATTTTTTGGTTTATTTGGGTACATTAATTATTTATTGGGTTATTTATTTAATCCCAAGAAAAATAATTAATGTTTATTATTTTGGGATTTTCAGGTCCAAAAAAAATAATAAATATTTTGTTGGCCTAATAACCTGGACCATAGGATTTTTCCAGACACAGTTCAGAAGAGTTTAGAGAGAAGCCAAAATTTATTTTTTTAATAATATTCAGGTGTTTGAAATATAAATCTCGGGAATATTATTTTTATAAAAATAATTATTTTTAGTTTCATGACTCTTGGCTTTCTGTGTAGAAAAGAAAATTAAAAAAATTAAATTCTCCCCCTCTCGTGTGTGTCTCTTAGTTTTCTGGCTTCTGGTTTTGGTTCATATCAAGAGAAAATCAAAAGCCAACCGAGAATGAGACAGAGTGTGTGGCTTTTGGTTTACTGGGTATTGGTTTTGTTCTTGTTTATACAAGAAGCCAAGCTAAGGAAACCAACGGAGGAAATATATGAATTTGATCCTCTTCTCTTCTTAACCCAAGTTCAGTGCTCACCAACTAAGATTAGGCTGAGGAATATTCTGAGAATTGAAAAGCCTGGCATTCATTCACCGGAGGTGAAGAAGTTGGCAACCGGAGCTTCAACCCACGGGAAGAAGAAAGCTGGTTTTGTGCTTCAATCAACTCTCCTACAATCTTCAAGGTTTAAGGCACCAAGAGGTATGGTTTTAATTCCTCCATACTGCTGCCATGCTCTGATATGTTATTTTTCTGTCTCCATTTTTATTCCACCGTGCATGCTCCTCTGTTTGTTTTCAAATCCTTCAGGGTAAAGGAACTGTTATTGTAGGACAATGCCTAAAACTAAAACAAGTGAAAGCTAAATCAACTTAATCAACATTTTCAAATATAATAACTTAAAAGAATCTAATTTCAATCATGTACCTCAAAATTAGTTGTCGCAAGAATTTGAGATTCATTTTGCGGATAAAATAGTTGAGCACTACTTGTTTCTCGTTGTTGCCTTGTTCTTTTCTTTTCAAGAAAGCTCTTCAACCTTGATTTTTTTTTTCTCCTTTCTTCTTTTTGGAAATAGGATCTTGCACAATGCCATCACTAACTTTGAAATGTTGTTCACAACCTTTGCTAGTATCTTGATAGAGCCTAAATTAGTCATATTTTTCTTAGTTATTTGAGATTATTTTGTGATACATTTTGTGAAATAACTAGTTATATTCCTTCCTATTTGATATTTCCCTTATAAAAATACTTTTCTGTAATTTTTTACAAAAATAAGAAAAAATTGGAGCTAATTAGGTGATTTTCCAGAACAAGACTAGCATCAGCCCAGAAAGGAGGAGCCGGCACCGGTCTTGTACTGGCATAGCAGAGAAAGTGAGTGAAATGGGGGAACAATTGCAATTGGGAATTAGAGAAGAAGAGGTGGAAAATAGCTAAATGGATTTCGGTTCATGGCTCGGTCAAAGCAAATAAACAAAGAACAAAAGAAGAAAGAAATAACAAAGAAAAAAAAAAAACAACTTCGATGAGCTGATAGCAAGAGGAAAACAAAGAAGTAGCTTCGGTGGGCTAAGGCAGGTGAAGAAAGGTCAACAAAAGTGGCTAGAAAAAATGAAGAGGAAATCAATTGCAGCAAAAGTAGGCGGTGGTTTGAGTTGTGGCTCAATTGAGCCAGTGCAATAAGAAAGAAAAGGAAAGGCAGCTCGAGTAATAGCTCAACCGAGTAAAGCAACAACAGAAAAAGAAAATAGCAGCGGTAGGCTTGGTAAACGGCTCAAATCGAGCCGACACTACAACTGAAGGATTTCAGCGACTGGGCAATTTTGGTCTGCACGGCTTCAATTGGAAGCCAACTTTAACAATTCCAAATTCAACAGAATTGCAATTTTAGCACAAGACGACAAAGCCGAGAGCAAAGTCCAAATTAAATTGAAGTCCAATTCTCAAAAGTCAAGGCGGTGAATTCCATTAATTTTTCTTAGGTTTTTATTTTAGCTTTTATTAATCCTTTTTGGTTTTGGATTATTTTTAGGTAATTACTTCTTCTTTACTTAGGGTTCTTTTAGGAACTTTGTGAGCCTATAAATATAGGCCAATTTACCCTAGAAAAGGGGGTGCACAATGTAGAAACATAGATTTATTTTAGAGTGCATCACCAATATTTTCTCGAGATAAATAGTTCAAGGAGGATTGTACAAGAGGGTCTTCGAAGGAAGAAAAAGAAGGCTTGTCTATGAGTATCTATTTCTTTCCTTTGTTTTCTTTTTCTTGAACAATGATGTGTTAATCATTTTATTGTAATTCGACATTGTTTTAAGTATTCACAAATTTTAGAGTTATTTGATCTTTTGATTAATTGATTGTTCTTCCTGATATTTAATTACTTGTGCATATTACGAGATTAATTGGTTGTTTCTTTTCATTAATTTGCTAGACCAAAAGGGTTGATGGTAGTCGCAATTGATTAATTTCATATTTATTGGCTGTTAAGTTGCTAGACCAAGGGGGTTAATTGTTGAGGATTGAGTAATTAATGGTTAATTAATGTTTGCCTACCAATGATTCATTGACTAATTTCATATTTTAAATTTGTCAAACCAAGGAAATTTAATCAAGGATTGTGTTTAATGCATCTTGTGAGTGAATTAGTTGAAACAAACCAAGTGATGCTAATTTATCTAGAAGATAGTGAATTCATAGATTGACCAAAAAAGTGAATCTACCTTTATCCTTCATGATGCCAAGAGAATAGTTAATTATGATAATGATTAAGTCCTTTAAGATCATGTTTGTCAAAATAATGGTTTAAGTTACATATTTCTCCATCCTTGATGTGTATATATTCTTTTATTGTCCTTTTCATTATTTTTCACTTTATTGAGTCGGTTAAACAATGAAAGAAAAGTGATTAATGCATACTTGTTCCTTGATAATCGACACTCGTTTGAACCCTATTCTATATTAATGATGAGTACGCTTGCTCATATGTGTAATTTGAAGTTAACATTTTAATTTAAACTTGATTGGGAATGTACTTATTTTTATATGATTTTTATACCCAAATAAATACGTAACATATCTCTATCAAGGCATGAAAATACACTATTTTGATACTGAATAAGTTCACTTGTGGCAATATTGAAGTGTCGCCTAACAATCTCCTTCGAAGCATCATCTCCAACCATACTCATCGAAGAAATTGATTCTCTCATTAAACCATTAAGACGAATAGTAGATGAAGATGCGAAAGTTTCAACACTTGAGACATTATATTTATTAAAATCGATGCCTTGCTTTGCACATTTAGTCCAACGCTTCAAAATATACTTGTTAGGGATATAATTATGGCGTAAGTTTATATGCATGACTCTTAACGCATGATGACACAACCATCGTAAAGTTTCAAACATGTGATAACCACAACTGATATCATGATTTACTGAATCAAATTACATAATATGAGCTTACTCATCTTCACTCTTTTGTATTGTATAAATTTGAACAACCCCATTAGTTGTCATATAAACATTATTTTCAGATATACCTTGTAAGAATTCATCTTGAAATCTGAAAAAGATAGTACTTGTATAGGCTTGACTGCATGCTTAAGAATTCCATAGTCACGTACCAAGAGTTTAAGGCTGCCCCGAGATTTAAAATCATAACTTGACTCAGTATCACGAAAATCCATTGCCCTTGCATCATATTGTTTAGCAAATGCAGTAAGAGTTTATCTATTCCCAGTCATTTCATTAAAAACTCTGTTTGCACTCTCACTTCTTTGGTTGGATTTAATGTCAACAGAAAATATATCACAATTAAATGCAAGATACCATTTTTCTCTCAATTCATACAATCTCTTAAGTCAGTCATTATTTCCAACATCAAATTCATCAATAATTTTTTGCCAAGTTACGTAGAAGTCACATTCAGATTCACATTTCCACAAAAGAAGATGGAAGTATCTCCTGAAATCAGGTTGATGAAGAAGAAGAGAAATCTTCTTTGTAGCATTTTTCTCAATATGCCATTCATATAAGCGATTACGCGTATTAGGTAGCACATTTTTATTGCAACTGCCATTGGATGATCTTGATCAGTAAAAATAGATATCGGTGCTTTTCCGCCCATAGAATCCAAAAATGATCAAAACAACCACTCAAATAACTTGCAGTCTCGTCATGCAAAAAGGCACGTCCAAAGTATATGCTCTTCCAATGGTTATTGACACCAACAAATGGAGCAAAAATCACATTCCATTTATTTGTTTTGTATGTGGTATCAAAGATCATCACATCTCCAAAGAATTCAAAATGCAATCTAGATAGTCCATCCCTCCAAAAGACATTAGCCAATCTGCCCTCATCATCAAGTTCAAAGGTATAGAAAAAATTTGCATCTTCTAATTGTCTAGATTTGAAATAATTAATTAGAGATTGTGCATCTTGAGAGCTAATCAAGCTTCTTCTACGAGATTGTTGAAAATTGTGGACATCTTGTTCCATAAAACCAACATTTTCAATTCCACCAGCTTGTTTCGCCAAGGACCTATAAGCTTTTTTTGGACCAACACTAGAATCAACTAATGAAGCAACTATTTGTTTGGTGGTTGGCCTAAGTTTTCTTGCAGAAGAGATAAAATGTTTATGTTTATCATCTACCATTGGATGGTTATAAGTGTTATTAAACTTAACAACTTCCCACTGCCCATTCCAAATTTTAAATTTGATTCGAGCCTTGCATTTACACCGATATTCTAGTCTCTGTCTTTTCCTTTCCTCATGAGAACCAAGCACATCATATTTTTCTTCACATGAATAGAGAAATATACATGCAGATAATTTATTTCTACACCAAAACTTTTGTCCCTTCCTTACTCCAAACCCTTTTGAAATAGCATAAACATTATACATATTATATGCCTCATCCTCAAATTTAAATACCATACCAATCCGCAATTCATTAGCATGATCAAGAGGATCCTCTAATTTATTCTCATCATTGAAATGTATATTAAAAAAAAAAAGAATTTTGAGTACTTGTTATAAATTATAATTTGAGAAATAAATCAGTAAAATAAAATGTAAAAAACAAGAAATTATAGGTTTTCATTTACAAGACAAATCTAATGGTTAATCGTTGATGACTCCTAGATATAGTATCACTTTTACATTACTCGAATACTTTTTTTTTTTTACATTATATTCAATCGAGATGAAACTCCCAAACCACAAAGAAAATGATCAGCCCATGAACAAAGAAAGCATTTATTATTACTAGTATAGATAGATTATTCACAAATTATACTTTAATGAAAAAGCTTCTAATGTATATAAAGATAAAAGCTTATAAGCACATACCTTTTCATTCACCATGGTCTTTTAATGCTAGATTCTCTTCTAATATTGACATTTGTAGAAATAATCTTAACCTATAAAATAGTTAAAAATGCAATATTTTATTAGAACTAATATTTCATATTTTACAAAGATTTAATTACAATTCTAAAAAATAATTGACATTAACAAAAAAAAAATTGAAAAAAGAGTTTACCTGGTAAGAAATTGTGAAGACAAGAGGATGTTGTTGCCCAAAAGCCCACTTTTCAGCTATGAATACCGACAACTTGGAGGGAAACACATTTATAGCTTGGAGGGAAGGTGTTTTTAGTGGAACAATAATAAATTTAACAACTTTCAATGTATTTTGGGCGGCGACTGGATAACTACCGTGTTAAAATGCCAATGTTGGAACAATAAAAATGAGTTAGCAATTTTTTTTTATACTTGGCTTCTTCCCATTGGATAGAGTATAACTAATGGACAATCTATAAGTTACTCTTGAATATAATAAAACTTCTGTACTATAGGAGAAAGAGGAAAGAGTGATAACAATGCCTAGTGAAAAAAAAAAATCTTATAAGTAAATAATGGATTCAATGACAAAAACGTATGCTGTCACTAAAACATCAACTAGTTGCCACTAACTCTTGTCCTTGAAGCTTTGAACTCCATAATTGGAAAGTTGAGAGCTACAACATGACAACAGTACCAATATTATCACTAAATAGAATACATATTATGACACCTTCTTCTTTTGTCACTATAGTACTTTTAGTGACAGAATTTTCTTGCTGCTATTGTATGGGTATTCTCTATGTACATATTAGTTCTAATTCTTATCATTGAAAGTTAATTTTTTATCTCAAATTTGTTATAACAATCTTTTACCCCAAAAATCTTTCATTTAGACCCTAAAAAATTATAAAGTAATCCCTAATTTTTTAAAAAAAAATCATAATGACACAAAAGTTCATGTTATTTTTAATTTGGTTCTACAAGTAATAAGGTCCCCAAATTTTTGAAAAATATGTGTGCCTTCATGTTCGTGTCTATCTAGTTGCCTGTCTGTGTGCACAAATAACAATAGTTCTTATATATCCGACAATTATTTATTTTAATCTCCTATCTATTTTGTTTATAATAACTTAATTAGTAAACATTATTTTTGTTTTTTATATAGTTAACAATAAATAAAGTTAAGTTTATTTTGATTACTGCCATCACCAACATTGTAGAAACCACTAAAGTTTTAGAATGTTGAGGGGTAAAATGAAAAATCATATGCTTTCTTCTCCCCCAAACTATCTTCATCCTCTACCATCAATTCTACCTGGTCTTCATCCTCCACAGCATTGCCAATTGATATTCCAAAAACCTATCTCTGAACCTAAGAGGAAACATCCAATATACTTGTCCCTTGTCCCAAAATTTGATATTTTGCTATCAAAAGTGGTTAGATAGAATATTGGTCAATCAAGAGTGGGATGATTTGATTTCTTTGATAAGGGTGAGACACATCTTCTAAAATGGGGTTCTGATCACTCTCCCCTGTTGGTTACTTTGAATTTGCTTCTTCCTTCGACTGCACAAAAGCCTTTTCAATTTCAAAGAAGGTAGATTAAGCACCCTTCCTTTCATTAAGTAGTTGATCAAGCACGGAGTAGACATGCAAATGGAATTGGCATGGAGATTTTATTGGCCAAAATAAAGGAAGTAAATGCTACCTTATAAAGCCAAAAATTCTGAAAAATGGTGCTATTTTCATTCAGAATTCTGGCAGAGGGGCTGCCTCAGCCGGAATTCCAGAAGTAGTGAGGTCTCATATGGGACCTATTAAAATGTGGTCGCATTTACGGAATGCGACCTTAGCCAATGTTTTTTTTTTTTTAATTAAGCAACCTTGAATACGACCTCGACCTCAACTTATCAACCTGCATTCCTAGTTTGCCTTGAACTTGGAAGGATTCTATACAACCTCAGCAAAACGGATCCGACTGAAATGAAATGGAATCTATAACTCATCCAATTAATTATTGCTGTGTAAATTTATGTACCAAAAGTTCATCCAGCTTCCAAAAATTCCCAAGGCTGTGAGAATCTCAGTACTGTCTAATGTACGGAGAACTTATTTATGTGCTATAAATTGTATCATTTCCAGAAATTCCATAAAGATTTCTGTCCTCTTCATCCCACCTAATGACTTCTTTTATATACTTGAATGCTTCATCAACAGAGGAACGATCACCAGCTCAAGTCTGCCAATCAAAAAGCTTCCGGCCCGTAATTGAAGCATAGAGTACCTTAAATTTTACAACAATGTAAAAATATGCTTGTTGTGCCAGGGATTGACTACTGTGATGATGCCTCAAGGGGCTAAAGTCACCAAACCACTCACAGACTGTTAAGGGAACGTGCTTGATTTTCTCCTCAAAGTTGTCGTATTTGTTCAGGAGGAGCACATATGGAGTTACCTCAAAATAAGTATGTCTTACCAAACTCTCAAACAAATCTCTACTTGCCAATATTTTATTTTGAAAAGAACCTGTATCTTTGGTGAATGCCTGATCATAATTAGTCAAAGCAACACAAAAGATGACTGCTTGGAAACCTTGAAACATTTCAAGCCATTTGCAATGATCATGAAAATCCCTGGATCCAATACGAACCAATTGATATCTAAATCTTGTACAAGCAAATAAGAGGATCATTTCCTGAAGTAGCAGCAAGTTCAAGGCAAACTAGGAATGCAGGTTGATAAGTTAAGGTCGCATTCCGTGAATGCGACCACATTTTAATAGGTCGCATTCACATAAATGCGACCTCACTACTTCTGGAATTCTAGCAGAGGTAACCCCTCTACCAGAATTCTAAATGAAAATCGCACCATTTTCTAGAATTTCCGTTATAAAGCTTAAATAAAAGTACTTTTGACAGTACTTTAAAAAAAATAGAAAAACACAAAAAAGGAGGTGCTACAGGCAGAGTTTTATTATAATATTTCATAGCTATCGAGTGACCAAGCAATTTGGCATGAAGTTAAATTGAATTTGGCTTTTTATTTATAAAGTACAGAAAAGTTTTGGACAGATAAAGCTCGATTGAAATGGATGAATGAAGGTTATGCTAATACGTAATTTTTCCACTTCTATAGTTAGACTAAAATGGAAAGAATGATGATCCCAAGAATAAGAGATAAAAATGGCATTTTGATTGAGGATCAACAAGGAATTAAGACCAATGCAGTTTAGTTTTCTTTCTTTTTTCTCCAACCTTCTTTCCGATTTGGATGATTCTTCATTCACTTCTCAAAATCCAAGGCTATTTGATAATATTTTTTATGTGTGTGGTTTGTGTTTATACTCATGCATAGGAAGAATTATTAATATTTCACAAAAAAAAAAAACCAAGTCTTAATCTAAATGCTAAAAATCACTCACAAAACACATATGTGGGCAAGTATACCCATTATATAGTATAGAGTTCTAGTTGGTAAGTATCATAGCCCTCGAGTAAGGTGGGAAATACTTCTACTACGCCTTTGTTCATTGTTTGATAAATTATCCCATTGGGAAAGTGACGAATAGGAAAGGGGATCGACCAATCCAAGTACACCTAAGAATCCTCCTTAGATCACCAAACATCCTTAGAAAGAGAAAAATATTTAAGTTATGCAATTAAAAAGGCATTTCACATTATTAAGCTATACCTCAATCAACTAAACATATCTATTGATACTTTACATTGGCACCAATTGGGCAATCTAAATCAAGACCCACACTCTCTTGAGTTATAAATCTCCTACCTTCAGCCTCATTAGTAGGTATCTCTACATCACTATCCTAGTTCAAAGGGCATTAAGACTAATTACCCATTTTCGATTTAGAGGAAATAATGCTCCTATCTTTAGGCAACCACATGCCCTTTCAATCACCTAGTTTTATGTCCTCAATCTCTCTCTCAACTTAATCACGTGCAAACCCATATGGTAAATCAACTAGTCAAGCCACTTAACTCTAACCCCATCTCTCAAAATTATTAAAATCAAGATAAATTTAATAATCAACAACCAAACAATCCAGAGATTGAATTGTTAGTGTTATGACCTAGAGGCAATCACTTGTACGTTGTATATGACACATTTTATTTTAATAAAAGACATTATTTATCTTACAGTTTCTTTTGTTTAATTTTATGTAATATAGCAATTAGATAAAGTCTCTAGTACAACACTATGTTAAGGAAATCATGATAAAGATCATGATATGAGATTCCCACTATATTGTATAGTGTTAGTACTTAAATAGTCCCTAGCCGTAGTATTAATGAGACTGGACATCATTAATGCGTTAAGACTAGCATGTGTTAGACTTCCTAATTTGATCAGGCGGTGGTTCTCATATCCGTGAGTATTGAGATACTCAAAGTTAACGCGCGGATGCTTGTTAATATAATAAGTTCATTGGATGACCTAGGTATAAGATAATCACATGGATAACTATTTAGTGCCAGTGATATAATCTCAATATAGCAAACGTGCAAGTATCCTTAGACTTAAGATCTCCAAGGTACTTTGTTTGCTAAGCATTGTGCTTTGATTCCAATCTCTGGAGCCAGATCGAGGGTCGCCTATGGGATGGATATTGGGTACATTGTGAGGTAAACAAAAGTAGTTGAGAGGGTCAATAAAGGATTCACCACTCCTAATAGTAGGGGCGAATATCTCATGGCCACTTGTAAGAATTACTACTCAAGAAGTCCTTGGTCAAGGCAATTGTGTATTGGAAACAGTTCCAATTGATACACATCTAGAGTAGTAGGTTCTTGGTACAAGTACTATTATATTTGGGCCAGAATTAATATATTTTAGAGGGAGTTGGCACTAATTCTGTGCTTCAAACCGAATGAGATATTGTATGGTGAAAGGAGTTAATTGCACTGTAGTTTGTTATTGAAGGGTTCATGTTAAGCCACTTAACTTTCTGGACTCTTGGGTGGTCATGATATGTTGCTGGATACCGTACATGATCTGGGAATATGGGTTTATTAATTGATGAATTAATAAACCAATCTTGATTAGAATTGATATGATTAATTCTAATTAACTATGGATTATTAATCTCAAAGAAGTTTGGATTAATTCATATTCGCTACCAATTAACTGGGAAACCTAATAGATCACACACAATAGAGGATTGTATACTCAAGATGTTATTTGATAACATAGTGGGGTTAATTGCGAGAAAGAGAAGTTGATGTGGGCAAATTATAACTAGTTATAATTTATAGTCTAAATTGTAATTCTGAGAACTTGATGTTTCCAATTATAATTAGAGAATTCTAATTGTTTTAGAATTCTCAGTTTTCAGTGATTTTTCGTGACATATATGTGATATGCACGAAACCTAGGGTTAATCGGATTAACGAAGACACTCCAAAACACTCTGGCAACTCACGACATTCTCTCTTCTTCTCTCTCTCATTTTCTGAAAATAAGAAGAACCCTAGTTGCCATTGTTGTTTCTGCTAGCACAGAAAATCTTGGTGCTTGAGTGTGATCCTCCGTGTGGATTTCTCTTAGAGACAATCACACACTATGGTTGTAGTGGTTGGACGTTCAACTCTCGTAGTGTTTGATCAAGAGGATTGTTGGATCGCGCCTCAACTTGAAGAAAGAAAATTTTTTATTTTTCACACGATCAAAGAAAGGTAAAAAGCTGTTACATTTGTTCTCTTTATGTCTTGTTTTCCATACATATGCGGATTCTGGGTTGGTATCTCATTCTTATTTTTTCGCTGCGCCATATATGATATACGTGAGATACCTAACAGTGGTATCAGAGCCTTGCTATGTGTGGTTTGCAGACATATTTTTCCCTTGCGTGAAAGTTGTTTCATGTATTCATGTTTGTCTTTGTTCACTGTGAAAATTATTTTCACATGAGTCGAAATTGTTTCGAGCATTGTGGGTTGGGTCCGTAGCATAATATGCTTGTGTAATAGTTACAACATATTTCGAAAAATGATTTCTTTATGTGCTGAAAGTTTTTTGTAGAAAAACGTTTTCTTGGACATGTTTGTTACCTCCGTTTCATCCTATGAATTTGATTTTCTGTTTTATTTTGTTTAACCTAACAAATTGGTTGTTGTTTTGAGCTTCAAAACAGAAAAACTCTGCTGAGAATTGTTCTCACTAAAAATTTGTAGAAGAAGAAGGCACCATAAACTGTTTCTAGAAAATTTTCTGAAAATCACCGCCTCTTCCCGACTACAGCCGGTGCCGGCTCTAGCATCTAAACCGGCGTCAGTTCCGTGTTGTTTCACAACGTTTAGAAATCGTTTCTGAAAAAATTTTCTTAAAACCAGACTACAGTCGACACCGCCTTGGGCTTCTAACCGGCGCTGGTTTGGTTCTGTTTTGCGACATCCCAGCAATTAATAAATTTTCCAAAAAAAAAAGGAGGATTTTAAAAGGGAAAAATGTCATATGATAAGAGGAGATAAAAAAAAAAAAAAAATTCAAGGGGCGCTGCCTCCTTGACCGGCCAACTGGACCACCGTTTTCGCTACCAGAGACGGGATCCAAAAGCATTTTCTCAAAATTAGTTTTGAGACAAATAATTTTATTTTTCAAAATAGTGATTTTGAAAATTTAAAATTAATGTATTTTTCTAAAATATTGATTTTAGAATTTATTTTATTTTTTCAAAATAGTGATTTTGGAATAATAAAAATTATATGTTTATTTTGTTTAAGCATAATTAATGGCATGGTGGATGGTTGATGCGTATTTCTTTGGGTATAAAAATCATGTAAAAATAAACACATTCTCAATCAAGTTTAAATTAAAACGTTAACCTCAAATTACACATATGAGCAAGCGTACTCATCATTAACACAACGTAGGGTTCAAATGAGTGTCGATCCTCAAGGAACAAGTATGCATTAATTACTATTCTTTCATTGTTTAACCGACTCAATAAAGTGAAAAAGAAATAAAAAAGAAAAATAAAAGAAAATGAAAGAAAAGAATATATACATGTCAAGGGTGGAGAATTATGTAACTCAAACCATTATTCTGGCAAACATGATCTTAAAGTATATAATCATTATCATAACTAATTATTCTCTTGGTATCATGAAGGATTAAGATAGATTCATTTCTTTTTCAATCCATAAAATCACTATCTTCTAGACAAATTAGCATTACTTGGTCTCGTCTCAACTAATTCATCCAAAAGATGCATTAAACACAATCCTTGATTAAATTCCCTTGGTCTCGGCAAACTTAAAACATGAGGCTAACCAATGAATCCTTGGTCTCGACAAACATCAATTAACCTTTAATTACTTAGTCCTTATCAATTAACCCCCGTGGTCTCGACGAGTTAATAGACAACAAATATGAAATTAATAAAGTGAAACTACCATCAACCCCTTTGGTCTCAACGAGTTAATGGAAAGGACCAACCAATTAATCTCGTAATAAGCACAAGTAATTAAATACCAATAAGAACAATCAATTAATCAAAAGATCAAATAACTCTAAATATCATGAACACCTAAAATAATGTCAAATTACAATAAAATAATTAATACATCATTGTTCAAGAAAAAGAAAACAAAGTAAAAGAAAGCACTCATAGATAAGCCTCCTTCTTCTTCCTTTGTAGACCCTCTTGCACAATCCTCCTTGAATTGAAGAATTCCTCCCTTTTTTTTGAGTGATTTTCTGTTATGATTTATGAATTTCCCCTTTTCTCGAGTGTTTTCCATCCATTTATAGGCTTAGAAAGTGCCCAAACTCGTTGGTGTAGGGTTTTTGGCCGAGTAGATGTAGGAAGATACTAAAATTCTGGAAATTACCAAAAATTGCGTGCAAAAATCAAGGCACCGCCTCCTCATCAGGGCATAGTCGGTGCCGCCTTAGCTGCTGGTGTTGGCGTCGGTTGTGTTCTGTTTCTTCAGTTGTTTGCTGATTTTTTTCTTGATTTCTTCGCACTGTTTTCCAGAGTAGAGCCGGCGCTGGTTCCAGCTTTACAGCCAGCGCCGGTTCGGTTATGTGTCTGGATGTATCTATTATTTTTTTTTATCACCTCGAAGTGCATGTTAATAGCACGTGGCCGGCGCTGGTTCCTCTGCCATATCCGGAGTCGCCTCTACTCTGTTTTGCGATGTTTTTACCTTATTTTACCTTTAAAATCCAAAATAATGCATAAAATACCTTTCCAAAGGTGAAATCTCAAATATGAAGGAATATAACCAGTTATTGAACAAAATGTATCACAAAATAGCCTAAAATAACTAGGAAATATATGACTAATTTAGGCCCTATCATATTCCCCCACACTTAGCTCTTTGCTTGTCCTCAAGTAAAGTATCAAAGACAAGTAGGAAAAACACATGGTTCCACGAAATCACTCAATTACTATCAAAATAATATCTTCAATGCTTTCTTTATTCAAGACAACAAAACATTAGCTACTATATCTTTCATGATAAATGCAAAAATTGTGTAAGTGATTAGTGACTAGTAGAACCATCTCAATACTTAACAATATTCTCAAACCATTGAACAAAATTTAGTTCATGAAAAATATGCATTCCATAAGCTTACTTTTCATACATTCTCTCCACTAATCTGAGACATATCATAATTCTACTTAGGTCAAATAGGACTTTCAAGCTTGTAATGTAAGGCTAAAGGCTGGTAATGTAGCTTGTCAAACGAATGATATAGGAAATCAAATATCAATGAAGATGAGAGTTCGCAAGAAAAAGGATAAACACAATGTATCAAGAAATTCCAAACTCTTCTTGCTCTCCTATACCAAAATCAATCAACAACCCTAACCTTGTATAGCAATTATAGCATAGTTCCAGCAAATCTTGTATTTTCATCAATCATTCTCAACTTATCACTATTTTTTTCACAAGATCATCAAACATTTCAACAATGGTGTCAATGACTTGATGTGAACTCCAGTTTTTCAGAAATACCTAAAGCTCAACCATCCTTCTTCTTGTGATCTTTCTTTTCTTTCTCTTTCACTTTTTCTTTCTTTTTCCTCTTCTTTTTTCAAATGCTACTGTTATTTCTTTTTCAGTTTTTCTTTTTCCATCTTTTCTAGCAGCTTTTTGTTTTCTTTTTGTTTTCAATCTTTCTTTTTCGTTTTCTTCTCTTTCCTTTCTTCTTTCCCAACTCAACACAACTTATTGATGCATGACTAGAAGTAACAAGTCATGATCTTTCCACAAATATTCTCCCTCAACATTCGCCTACGTGCACTTTTATCCATCAAGAGCAATTAAAGATTTGGAATATAAATCAAACTCTTAGAAAGAAATAATGGACAAAGTATGATAACGGGTATTAAGAAAGAAATTAACAATTTAGGCTCAAAATAAGCACTAGGGATAATATCAAATAGGTAGGCTTGAAAAGCTCAAACTATCCAAAAAAGGCCTATTACCGTCATCTCTAAGTTAAATCATGAATGTCTTTCTTATTTCACCTCGAGAGGTATTCAAGTAAGTTCTAGAATACTCAATGAATTTTAGTGAAAAAACAGGTTTAAGAACAATGTAAAACATTTGATCAAGAACTACTTAGTCCAAGTGCGTGCAAAAAGTCATGTATAAGCCATAAATGATATAGAACATATGCTCTATGATCTATCACAAAGACATGCATTAACAATACATCTTGAAAGTTAAACAAAAAATCAGAAAATTTTTTTGAAAACTTTTGCTCAAAAGGAATTCCAAGAAGAATAAAGCAATTTCAAGAAGAATGAAGCATAGAAGAATTCTCATTCTAACCACTCCCCCATACTTAAACTGGACATTGTCCTCAATGGCCAACCAAATAAAGAAAGGAAATATTGCCATGGGACTAAAAATAAATGGGAAAAGATAAGAAAGAAAATACTTCCATTACAGTGTAGCTCAAATTTTCCAAACTTTGTGCTCAAAATAAAATTGATAAAAACTTGGACAAAGTATATCACCAAACCACTCCCCCACACTTAAATTGAACAATGTCCTCATTGGCAAAAAATAAACACAAGAAAGTATCTCTAAAGGGACCAAAAATAATAATGCGTTAAAAAATTTAAGTAATACTTTCCAAGTGCAATAATTCTCCAATAGGTATCCAAACTTGAGGTGAAGAGAAGGACTTGTCCAAGAGGACTTTATTCCTATAAAATAAAACACAAGTAAAAGTACAAGGCAAATAATAATAAAATAAAAACATACCTAAATAAAACAAAACAAACTAAAGAAAAAGACTAAAATAAAAAAAAATACAACAAAATCTCTTGACACTCATCATGCTTCCTCATCAATCCTTTTGGAAAAGAGATTAAGGCTCCAAGTAGGCATAATGAATGTAGAATGAACGGATGATTTTGAAAAATGGAAGGTTCATGAAAACGATTTGTCTCAACAAAGCAAAACACATAAACCTCATTCTCTAACATTCCTTTAGACACATAAATATCCTTTTCAACGTATGAGTGCACAGGGTATCTAACGGATGCATCAACTTTGAAATCACCAATTAACCCTTCAAAAGAAGTTTTTTACAAGTAAAATTCCCCTTTAAATTTAGTATTTGAGTTCTTAAAGATGGGATTGGGAAATCCTTACTTTTCAATGTTTCTACAAATACCAAGTTATCTCCCTGAAATTGGGGTGAAGGGTAGAATTCGTCAACATCATCAAAGTGTTTCTCAGAATGAATGATAAATCAAACTTCTTGAGGCATGTTAAACTCCATACATCATCAGTGGGACCATTGTTCTCCAAGAAGTGAGAGGAACCTAAGAAATCATGTGGCAAAGAAATATTAGAATTATGAGCACATAGAGTAGAATCAAATACCTCTCCTACCATATCATGCAATCGTCCCTCATAGCCTCTCTTTTTTTCCATGGTCAATTGTAGGGGTCAGCATAAACTCATGAGTTTTCTCAATAATCTTAATTAATTGTTTCATTTGATCGTACAATCGTTGGGAAGCTTCTTCATGCCCCTAAATAGATGAATGTGTATTGGCAACAAAAGATTTCACTAATGCTTCTAATGACGTCTCACTAAAAACATAATTGTGAACTTGTACTTTTACCAATCTATCATCAATACACGAATGCCCCCCCCCCCCTTTTTAACTAAAAACTATCCTAATTGAATGCATGGCCACGAATTCATAAATTGAATATTAATACAGAAACAAATAATAAAATAAAATAAATTCAGTCCGTCTAAAATATCGTGTTAACAAAAGTCGAAACCTGAAAATAAGAAGAGTTAATATTGACTCAAAATTATAGACGTAAAAATCAACCAATTTAAAATACAAAGATTGAACATATTCCAAATTAACATTAGGTTAGTAAAATTAAATATCTAAATATTCAGTATATAAAAACATACAAAAACAAGTTAGTTATTATGAACATGTATCTACCTATGTACATAATTACAACATATAGTGAAATTAAAATACAATTATACAAACAAAAAAATAGGGTACCTTTTTGCAAAAAGAACAATTGTACAAATTTACATATTTACATATTTACCTATTTATATATTCACATGGTTAAATCAACAAAGTCCAAGCTTTCATGATATTGTTCCCCGGCAGTGGCGCCAAAAACTTGATGCGTATTTATTTGGGTATAAAAATCATGTAAAAATAAGCACATTCCCAATCAAGTTTAAATTAAAACATTAACTCCAAATTACACATATGGGCAAGCGTACTTATCATTAACATAGCATAGGGTTTAAACGAATGTCAATCCTCAAGGAACAAGTATACATTAATCACTTTTTTTTCATTGTTTAACCGACTCAATAAAGTGAAAAAGAAATAAAAAAGGAAAATAAAAGAAAAGAATATATACATGTCAAGGATGGAGAATTATGTAACTCAAACCATTATTCTGGCAAACATGATCTTAAAGTATATAATCATTATCATAACTAATTATTCTCTTGGCATCATGAAGGATTAAGATAGATTCACTTCTTTTTCGATCCACGAAATCACTATCCTCTAGATAAATTAACATTACTTGGTCTCGTTTCAACTAATTCATCCAAAAGATGCATTAAACACAATCCTTGATTAAATTCCCTTGGTCTCAGCAAACTTAAAACATGAGGCTAACCAATGAATCCATGGTTTCGGCAAACATCAATTAACCTTTAATTACATAGTCCTCATCAATTAACCCCCTTAGTCTCAGCGAGTTAATGGAAAGAACCAACCAATTAATCTCGTAATAAGCACAAGTAATTAAATATCAAGAAGAACAATCAATTAATCAAAAGATCAAATAACTCTAAATATCATGAACACCTAAAATAATGTCAAATTACAATAAAACAATTAAGATATCATTGTTCAAGAAAAAAAAAACAAAGTAACAGAAAGTACTCATAGACAAGCCTCCTTCTTCTTCCTTTGTAAACCCTCTTGCATAATCCTCCTTGAATTGAAGAATTTCTTCTTTTTTTTGAGTGATTTTCTGTTATGATCTATGAATTCCCCCATTTTCTCTAGTGTTTTTCATCTATTTATAGGCTTAGAAAGTGCCCAAACTCGTTGGTGTAGGGTTTTTGGCCAAGTAGAAATAGGAAGATACTAAATTTCTGGAAATTATCAAAAATTGCATGCAAAAATCAAGGCACCGCCTCCTCATCAGGGCATAGACAGCGCCGCCTTGGTTGCTGGAGCGGGCACCGGTTGTGTTCTGTTTCTTCAGTTGTTTGTTGATTTTTTCTTGATTTCTTCGCACTGTTTTCCAGAGTATAGCCGGGGCCAATTCCATCTTTACAGCCGGTGCTGATTCGGTTCTATTCCGGATGTTTCACTGATTTTTTGTCGTCTCGAAGTGCGTGCTAACATCACATGGCCGGCGCAGGTTCCTCTCCCTTGTCCGGTGCTGCCTTTGCTCTATTTTGTGACGTTTTTACCTTGTTTTACCCCTAAAATCTGAAGTAATGCTTAAAATACCTTTCCAAGGGTGAAATCTCAAATATGAAGGAATATGACCAGTTATTGAACAAAATGTATCACAAAATATCCTCAAATAACTAGGAAATATATGACTAATTTAGGCCCTATCAATGGTAATGGACTAAAACCAATTATATCGGTTCATGCATTTTACAGTTTTGGTTTTTTTATTAAATAGGGCCTACGTGTCCTGTCTTCTCTAGAATTCTTGTGTCATTCTTTTCTTATCTAACTCCCCTCGAATGTAATTCGAGGTTTTCTCGCTTTAGGAAATTATGTAATTAGTTTAAATAGGTTAGATAGGAGTAGAATTATTTTATTTTGGAGATGGCAACCAAAACAAGGCGAGAAGGTAAGACCTTCTACTTAAATCATGCATGAACACATAGGGTTAACTATATTAGTTTTCCTTTATAGCTCATAGAAATTAATTTAGGGTAAAGTTCATAACCATACCACGTAATCGCTTTATTACTATAATTATCAATTTTATGATTTATTGATTTTTATGCATGTCATTTATTGAAATCACTAAAAGGAACAAATCCATCAATTAGTATAAAACCTAATTCCTTCCGTTAATATAGTAAAAACGAGAGTCCTTTTTCGAGACCAAGTTGTTGGGCAAACCCAAGCCTACTCGACATCGAGCATGTTCAAGCTACTGCATTAAATTCTTTTACAATTAAATTTCTGATTAATGGGTCGGGTTTAACTAAATTCTTTATCCCGGTTGGGCAAACCCAAGCATAAAGAAATTTAGAGGAAAAGTTGAGATAGCCCAAAAGGCTTTAAGATTAAAAGCTGTTAATCACCCAATGATCCGGTAGTTACATACGATATAATTGGCATTGGATACCTATCAATGAACTCAAGGGTGGCGTGTTGGGCAAACCCAAGGTTATTCTTGAGGAATTTAGATACTGGTCCACTAGGAAAGCTTCCAACGGGCTTTCCCGAATCAGTAGTGGGGGCTATTGGTTTGAGTAAAATAGTAGAGTAAAAATGCGTTTAATTAAAGTCCTAATTATTTGCATTTTATGTGCATATACAGTACCTAATCCTCTCTATCAATACATCTAGGACACTTGCATCATCTCAACAAACCTAAACCTACGTAGCATATTGGAAACCAACAAGTTAAACGAATCAAACTACCTTGACTGGTATAGAAATTTGAAAATCATTCTCAAATCGGAAAAGTTGCTCTACGTGCTAGATGCTCCTATTTCGCCACCACCAGCTCAAGATGCTCAAGCTAATGAGCATGCTGTTCACGAAAGGCACAAGGAGGATAGTGATATAGCATTATGTATTATGTTAGCATCCATGACTCCTGAGCTGCAAAAACAGCACGAGCATATGGATGCTCAATCAATTATACTATATCTTCGAGAGCTGTTTGACACCCAAGCCAAAACTGAGAGATACGAGATCTTGAAGTAACTATTCCATTGTAAAATGGCAGAGGGTTCTTCTGTGGCCACTCATGGGTTGAAGATGTTGGGCTTGATAGAGAAGCTTAGATCACTCGATTCGCAATGGACCATGACTTAAGTATTGACTTAATTCTGCAATCTTTATCTAACAGTTTCTCACAATTTATGATTAACTAACAGATGAATAAAATTAAGTCCACCATTCCTGAGTCGATCAATCTTTTCAAAACTGCGGAGTCTTCCATGAAGAATGATTCCAATGCAGTTTTAATGGTGGAATCTTCTTCTTCTAAGAAGAAAGTTCAAAAGAAGAAGAAGGCTCCCACGAAACCCAAAGGTAGTGTGAGGAAGAAGGGCGCTGCCACCAAGGGCCCATGCTATCATTGTGGCAAGATGGGCCACTGGAGGCGCAACTACAAAGCCTACTTGGAGACCGTTAAGGACAAAAAGTAGAAGGAGAAGCTTGCAAACACTTCTACTCCTACTCCATGTATATTTATGATTGAGATAAATACTGACTTTAGAAATAAGATATGGGTATTAGATACTGGATGTGGATCTCATTTGTGCAATAGCTTGCAGGGACTAAAGAGTAGTAGAAGGCTAGAGAAAGGCGACGTGGACCTACGTACCGTAAATGGGGCAAAAGTTGTTGCACTTGCTGTGGGGACATACAAGCTAAACCTGCCTTCAGGATTAGTTCTAGAATTTTGAAATTGTTATTATATACCAGTTTTAATGAAAAACATTATCTCAGTTGCATGTTTAGACTTAAATGGATTTCATTTGATATTTAAGAATAAATGTTGTTCTTTTTCATTGAATGATATTCATTATGGTTCAGCAACTCTGGTTAATGGTTTATATGTTCTAGACTTGGATAATCTAATTCTCAATATAAACAATAAGAAACCTAAAATAGATAACTCTAACACATCTTACTTATGGCATTGTCATTTGGGCCATGTAAACGAAAATCGTGTTTTTAAGTTACACAAGCTTAGTGACTTAGGGTCATTTGATTATGAATCATATGAGACATACGAGTCTTGTTTACTAGGTAAACTGGCTAAAGCTCCTTTTTTCAAGAAAGGGAGAATGGGCTAAGAAGTTATTAGAACTCATACATTCTGATGTATGTGGCCCAATGTCAATATAAGGAAGAGGAGGTTATAACTATTTCATAACATTTTATCGATGATTTCTCACGATACAGGTATTTGTATTTAATGAAATACAAATCTGAGGCCTTTGATAAGTTCAAAGACTTCAAGAATGAAATAGAGAAACAACTTAGCAAAAGCATTAAGACTTTAAGATCCGATAGAGGAGGAGAATACTTGAGCCAAGAGTTTCTGAGTTATCTTAGAGATAATGGGATATTATCTCAATGGACTCCGCCACATATACCTCAACATAATGGTGTATCTGAGAGAAGGAATCGAATCATTCTAGACAAGGTATGGACCATGATGGCTTCTGTAGACCTACCAAAATCGTTTTGGGGGTATGTACTAGTGACTTCTGTTTATATACTAAATAGAGTTTCAACAAAATCAGTTGATTCTACCTCATTTGAGATATTCTTTGGTAAGAAACCAAAGTTATCTCACTTGCGAGTATGGGGTTGTCCTACCTTTGTCAAAAAGCCATAGTCAGACAAACTAGATAATAAGTCTACAAGTGTTTGTTTGTGGGATATCTGAAAGAATATTTCGGATATTACTTCTCCCTGCCCTCTGAAAACAAAGTGTTTGTTTTGAAGCATGCCGTCTTCTTAGAGAATGAGCACATGCTCAAGGGGACAGTGGGAGTAAAATTGAACTTAGTGAAGTTCAAGAAGATCAAACAAACAAGGATCAACCAACTGATCCCACATCAATTGAGAGAATTGATGAACCTTCTACTACACAAGAACCTTGTAGGTCTAGTAGGATACGTGTGGCACCTGAGTGATATGGATTTCTCATTAGTGACCACAATGACGTAGTGCTCATAGATAAAAATGAGCCTACTACCTACAAGGATGTTTTGAATAGTTCAAAATTTGTCAAATGGCTTAAGGCCATGAGGTCAGAGATGGATTCCATGTACGACAACCAAGTATGGACTTTGGTTGATCCACCTAAAGGAATTAAACCTATTGGGTGTAAATGGATTTTCAAGAAGAAAACAGACATGTATGGTAAGGTTGTTGCCTATAAAGTACGACTAGTGGCAAAGGGTTATCGTCAACAACAGGGTATTGACTATGACGAAACCTTCTCGCCAGTAGCCATGTTAAAATCCATCAGGATACTCCTAGCTATTGCTGCTCATTATGATTATGAGATTTGGCAAATGGATGTGAAAATAGCTTTCCTAAATGAAAATCTGACTGAGGAAGTGTATATGACACAACCTGAGGGTTTCACATCCAATAATAGCACAAAGGTGTGCAAGCTGCAAATGTCCATTTATGGACTTAAGCAAGCTTCTAGGAGTTAAAACATCCATTTTGATGAAAAAATCAAAGAGTTTGGTTTCATTCAAAACATGGATAAGTCTTGTATATACCAAAAGGTCAGTGGGAGCGCAATCGTTTTCTTATTGCTTTATGTAGATGACATATTGCTAATAGAAAACGATATACCTATCTTGCAAACGGTTAAAGTTTGGTTGTTTAAACAGTTCTCCATGAAAGATCTTGGAGAAGCAACCTATATTCTTGGAATAAAGATATATAGAGATAGATCTAAAAGGTTGCTTGGTCTTTCACAGTCTATATACATAGACATAGTGCTAAAGAGGTTTAGCATGGATCAATCCAAAAAGGGATTCTTACTAATGTCATATGGTGTAAGCCTTTCAAAGTCGATGTTTCCCAAGACACAAGTTGAAAGGAATCACATGAGTAAGATTTCATATGCTTCGACAGTTAGATCTATCATATATGCTATAATATGTACAAAGCCCGATGTATCCTGTACTCTCAGTTTGACGAGCAGATACTAATCTGACCCTAGTAAGGGTTATTGGGCGGCTATAAAGAACATCCTTAAGTACTTACGAAGGACTAAGGATGTGTTCTTAGTATATAGAGAAGGTGATTTGAAAATAAACGGATATATTGATGCCAGTTTTCAATTTGACAAAGATGATTTCAAATCAAAATCTGGCTACGTGTTTACGTTGTGTGGAGGGGCAATAAGTTGGAAAAGTTCCAAACAAGAGACTATTGTCGACTTTACGACAGAAGTTGAGTACATTTCCGCTTCTGAAGCAACTAAGGAAATAAAGATAGAGAGAGTTCCCAATGATGAGAATATAGCTGACCCGCTTACAAAAACACTATCCCAAAAGAAACATGATACATATATTGAGTCATTTGGTATTAGATACATGAATGATTGGCTCTAGTGCAAGTGGGAGTTTGTTAGTGTTATACCCTAGAGGCAATCACTTGTACATTGTATATAAGACATTTTATTTTAATAAAAGACATTATTTATCTTACAATTTCTTTTGTTTACTTTTATATAATATAACTATTAGAAAAAGTCCCTATTACAACACTGTGTTAAGGAAACCATGATAAAGATCATGTTATGAGATTCCTACTACATTGTATAGTGTTAGTACTTAAATAGTCCATAGTTGCAGTATTAATGAGACTGGACATCATTAATACGTTAAGACTACCATGTGTTAGACTTCCTGATTTGATCAGGCGACGGTTCTCATATCCGTGAGTATTGAGGTACTCAAAGTTAACACATAGATGCTTGTTAATGTAATAAGTTCATTGGATGACCTAGGCATTAGATAATCACATGGATAACTATTTAGTGCAAGTGATATAATCTCAATATAGTAAACGTGCAAGTATCCTTAGACTTGAGATCTCCAAAGTACTTTGTTTGCTGAGCATTGTGCTTTGATTCCAATCTTTGGAGCCAGATCGAGGGCCGCCTATGGGATAGATATTGGGTACATTGTGAGGTAAACGAAAGTAGTTGAGAGGGTCAATAAAGGATTCACCACTCCTAATAGTAGGGACGAATATCTCACGGCCACTTGTAGGTTACTACTCAAGAAGTCCTTTACCAAATCGATTGTATATTGGAAATAGTTTCAATTGATACACATCTAAAGTAGTGGGTTCCTGGTATAAGTACTATTATATTCGGGCCAGAATTAATATATTCTGGAAGGAGTTGGCACTAATTCCGTAATCCAAACCGAATGAGATATTGTATGGTGAAAGGAGTTAATTGCACTGTAGTTTGTTATTGAAGGGTTCATGTTAAGCCACTTAACTTTCTGGACTCTTGGGTGGTCATGATATGTTGCTGGATACCGCACATGATCTAGGAATATGGGTTTATTAATTGATGAATTAATAAACCAATCCTGATTAGAATTGATATGATTAATTCTAATTAACTATGGATTATTAATCTCAAAGACGTTTGGATTAATTCATATTCGCTACCAATTAACTGGGAAACCTAATAGATCACACACAATAGAGGATTGTATACTCAAGATGTTATTTGATAACATAGTGGGGTTAATTGCGAGAGAGAGAAGTTGTTGTGGCCAAATTATAACTAGTTATAATTTATAGTCTAAATTGTAATTCTGAGAACTTGATGTTTCCAATTACAATTAGAGAATTCTAATTGTTTTAGAATTCTCAGTTTTCAGTGATTTTTCATGACAGATATGTGATATGCATGAAAACCTAGGGTTAAGTGGATTAACGAAAACACTCCAAAACCCTACGGCAAGTTACGACATTCTCTCTTCTTCTTTCTCTCTTGTTTTCTGAAAACAAGAAGAACCCCAGCTGCCATTATTGTTTCTACTAGCACATAAAATCTTGGTACTTGAGTGTGATCCTCCGTGTGGATTTCTGTTAGAGACAATCACACACTGTGGTTGTAGTGGTTGGACGTTCAACTTTCGTGGTATTTAATCAAGAGGATTACTGGATCGCACCTCGACTTGAAGAAAGAAAAATTTTATTTTTCACACGATCAAAGAAAGATAAAAAGCTGTTACTTTTATTTTCTTTATGTCTTATTTTCCACACATATGCAGATTGGTATCTCATTCTTATTTTTTCGCTGCGCCATATATGATATGCATGAAATACCCAACATGAATGCCAAAATAGATTTCAATAAATCAAAATAAAAGTCAAGATCTAACAAATATAAAAGTTTAATCTTTTAATTGCAAAATGAATCATGAATGCCCAACAAAAACAAGAAAAGAAATACAAGAGAAAAGAAAATAAACTTTTAGACAAGTTATGTTTTTCTTTTTCTTGAATTTCCCACTTGAAAATGCCTTCTCCTCTTCAAAAATATTTGGATCCCTTCCTTGGATTCCTTTTTGGAGACTATTCCTCTTCCACTTGGTTCATGGTTGACAAGACAACAAAAAGAATTGTTTACAGGAGTTTGAAAACCCTTGAAATATGTTCTGTACTAACTTGTCCCGACATAAACCAACACCTATTGTACAGTTAGACCAACGCTGGATGTCCAATTTTTTTTTTTTTTTTTAAGATCTTGAAATCCCGATCTGAACTGGGGCTTGTCATTCTTTCATCTGGCGCTTGTTAGTCTTGTTGTTCCAGCTCCTAAACTCTCCGAAAATAACCGATACCTCTTCAGTTAGTGAACCAGTGCCTATGTATCTCCATAACCGGAACCTATTATGTCTATATTGTTAGGTCTAAACTCTTTGTTTCAAACCAGTGACTATTTAGCTTTGTACTCGGCACTAGTTTTGTCCTTTTTTGCTCTATTTTTACCTTGTTTCTCCAATCATCTTCTATTTATGTGTTCTACAAAAAACAAGACAATAACAAGGGGAATGAATAGCCATCTGGTCACTAATTCGGTATAAACTAGTATAAATGACTAAAAAAATATAACAATAATGAGCACTCACCACACCCCATGCTTAAATCTTTACTTGTTCTCAAGCAAATTTTCAAACCTCAAGCAAAAAGCCATTTGTATCAATACTAAATTTTTGGCAACAATAACTCACAAAAGAAAGATATTCTTTTTCTTTTGAGATGAAAATTCAATTCAAGATCACTTGACCAAGCCAAATTCATGTAAACATATGTATTTAAATAAATAAAACCAGAGCCATCGAAGTTGGATTAAACAAGTCTATACTTATTCAACATGTTCCACCTCATCTTCTAAATCAAGAATACGACTCAAATGATTCATATAAGAAACATATAATGGGTAAATTTAAGGTCTTTAACTTCCAAAGCTACTGCAATGTAAGTAATAAATAGAAGATTGATCCAATTGCTCACTTTTGTAGGGTAATGTAAATGTCTAGTAAAGATAGATGAATAAGGATTTTTCAGCTTTTACATTACCCTCATTAAACACTCATTTTCTGTTTAGGGCAAGGTAATGCAAATGCCTAGTATAGATATAAATAATGATTGTTCAGCTTTTGCATTTCCTGACTCTATTATCACATTTCTTACCCCAATCAATATTAACTTAAACTCAGAATTAGGGGTAGTTGGAAGATCACAAAATATAAACAAACAAAAAATTCCTAATTATACTTCATTACAAGTTTCTCATCCATTCTCAAGAAACAAATGCGTCACAATGTTCACTAAAACCTAAAGAAGGTTAAGCCAAATTCTTAAGACTTAGTCTATATCACATCAAATAAACACGTTTACCTAACAATATCCCAGTCAAAACAACCGCATGCTAAATTTTCATGTCAAGGGAAAAAGAATAGCAATATCATAGATTCCAAATATGCCAAAATTAAAAAAATTTATAGCTCATTTTTACCCAACTTTAACAAGATAAATAGCCAAGGGGAAGCTAAGAAATTCAATAAATACTTTTGTAAGAAATAAAGCCTAATCATGTCCCCCACACTTAAATTAGACAATATCTCCATTAACCACAATTGAAACAATAAGCACATCCAACAAGGAGTTAGAAAACAAAACGCTATACTTCCCAAGTGTGTGATGTAAAATAGAACATAATATTATTTAGAAAGAAAGAATACAGTATTGTTCCACGTGTTTCAAAATTTTCCTTCTACAATCACAAAATGAATTATAAATATGAGTAAAAAGAGGTCAAAACAAACTAGAAGCATAATATAAATAAAATAGATGGAGTGTACTGAATATCCATGAAAGCTATAAAAAAAAAAATATATATATATATATACATATATATATGAAATGTTTTAACAAAATAGAACAAAGTGACAAAGGTAAGAATGTCAAAATTTGCTAGTGGGAGGAGTGAGGAATACTCATGCCAGTACCTGGATAGTACTCAAGTGAGTCAGCTGCATCGTCATTGTTGCTAGGAGTCAGGGGTGGTAGAGGATTGTGAGGAATGACAATCTGCCATATATGGTGCATAAAGTCATCCTAAAACTTATGTTTGTGGTCCAAACTCTCCAAGTGCTCATCCTGACGTGTCTGTGTCTACAAATCTCCTCATGCTGCTTATCCTACTCATTTGCATGATATACAATCTCGAGTACTGCTTAGTGAGAAAGCAGCATAGCTCATAAAACCATCTGGTCTGACCACTATACATCTCTTATAGTTAAGTGATGTCTGTCCTTAATGTGGTCTGTGCAGTCTTGATCCTCTCCATAGTAGCTCGCAATTCCATTTGAGACTCCCTTGTAGCTGCTTGTCTACTCTGGACTATCTGGGCTTTGGGGGCAGTACTGCAATGGGTGGCTTCTTAGATGCTGGTGGTTGCTACTTTGCGTCCTAAGTCTCCTACTGCTACTGCTCTAGTGGCTGTGGCTATAGTGGTTGTGGCTCCTCAATGCCCTGCCTCCTCTCTCTGATAGTCAACCACCTCCCTAGTCTTCTATAATATTGGAACCCACAATTGATTAAGGTCCTATCAGAAACTATATCCCCTAAGGTAGTCATAACTAGTATCTTTCTCTAAGTGGATACATAGAAATACTGAAGGATATGGGTGATCAAAAGAGAGAAAACAAAGGTTTTGGAGGTGTAATGGGATGCTACCACCTCTCTCATGTACGTAAGGACAATAAGGGTTAGAGGGATAGGCTCAGACTATAGTATCTTATGGAAAGCATATGTATCTATCACTCTAGCCTCATTGAGGCTATTGGCTCTAAGGACTATATTAAACTTTAGGAGATAGATGAGAAGTTTATGTTGGGAAGCATATTGGTAACCTAAATGATCATAGCTTTTCTTGCCTATGTATATTGGAGCTAAAACTCCTGAAAGGCGTTAGTAAATCTCTAGATACTCTCAAATACTACCCTCTTATTATATATGTCTATCACTACCCAGGGACCCTCATTCTTTACCCTAATAATCCTAGCCAGTAATCCCCTAGTCAAATGAATTGGTACCCCTCTAACCACTATATTAATAGACTATGCGTGTATGACGCTTCTCAGACATATTGACAAAGAACTCCTTCACCAACACAGGGAAATAGGCATCACTCAAACTTAAGATAGGAGCCCATTGTATCTGTCTAAATATATTAACTAATCTCATGTCCTCCTCAAACTTGGGGTCTATAGTCTTTTCCAAAATAATCTTGTTGTAGAGTTTGGTCATGTACCACGCCTCACAAAATGCATCTTTGAAATATAGAAGCCCATCCTATCTATCTAAATGTATAAACTAATCTCATGTCCTCTTAAACTCAGGGTCTATAGTCTTCTCTATAATAATCTTATTGTGAAGTTTAGTCACGTACTACTCCTCACAAGATACATCTTTGAAGTATCCAGGAGGGGTGGGAGTATTAGTTGTGGTAGTGGGCTGAAAAGAAGAAGAAGTTCTACCCCTCTTCCTCTTAGCGGGAAGCTTAGATATTCTACAACAATGTAAGAGAAAAAGAAAAAGAGGAATAGGTAGCAAAAAAAAAAAAAAAAAAATTAGTGTCTCCTATCTACAACAATGCTCTAGCTTAATACAACTCCACTCTAAACCTAGTCTCTAAATCACACCTCAAACTCCAAACCTCAATCACCAAAAACTCAAATAAGGCTGAAAGAGGAAAATAAAAGCAACAAACCAAATAAAGATCAAGTTAGAATATTCAAAAACAATATTACTCAAAAGATAGTCTGAATAAATCTATTTCATATCCAAGTTCATAAGATAATACTCATCATATTTTATTGCTTCTCCAACTCACAATAGCACCAAACACCCTATCAATATACATTTGCTCAATTTTCCAAGGCAATTTAATGGAGAAGCAGTGCCACAAGTCACAAGCAACTCAACAACCCAGCAACATGTTATGAAATCAAATTCATCAATTCAACTCTTTGAGTGTAGTAACTACTCTATATATGCTTAAAATAGGATAGTTGACATCTCCCAAGTTAATGCAATGAAGCAGAATTTATGTAAATTAAAACACCCTATACCCACCATAGCATAGTAAACCACACAACAATCAACAAAATTACTAATCCATCAAAGCTCATTATAGAGAAATACATTAACAACTCCACAAAATCAAGATAGTGCCAAAACTACTGAGTAATTTCATCTCCTCTACATGCTAGGAAAATTTTTTACAAAATAGGGTAATTCAAAAAATATAAATTTGAGCAGCTTCCTATAATACGTCTTAATATTACCATAGTATGAAAATTTTCAAGCCCCTAAACCTGAGCTTATTGACGTCGACACAATGAGGACTGAGGGACAAAAATTTCACAGAAGAAACCTCACAATAATAGTGAAAAAACATGGCCTAGTTGCAGCTGATAGGGGCAAAATTAGTCATATTTTTCCTAGTTATTTGAAGCTCTTTTGTGACATTTTGTTCAATAACAAGTCATATTCCTTCATATTTGAGATTTTACCCTTGGAGAGGTATTTTGTTCATTATTATATATTTTTGGGATAAAACGAAGTAAAAACGTCGCAAAATAGAAGAGAGGCGGCGCCGGATAAGGCATTGGAATCGGCGCTAGCCATGCACTGTTGACACGAACTTCGAGACGACAAAAAATTAGTGGAACAGAGTGGAACTAGCGCCAACTCTAGTAGCCAAAGCAGTGCCAGCTACATTCTAGAAAACATTGTGCGGAATTCGAAAAAAATTGACGAACGAGTGAAGAACCAGAACACAACCGGCGTTGGCTCCGAGAGCCAAGGCGGCGCCGGCTATACTCTGAGGAAAAGGTGGGATTGTAATTTTTTTTACGTGGTTTTTGGTAATCTGTAAAGTTTTAGTATCTTCCTACTTCTACTCGGCCAAGAACATTGCACCAATGAGTTTAGGCAGTTTCCAAGCCTATAAATAGATAAAAAAAATACCAGGAAAAGGGAGAGAATTCATTGATTATCACAAAAGATCACTCAATCAGAGGAGGAATTCTTCAATTCAAGGAGGATTGTGCAAAAAGGTCTTCAAAGGAAGAAGGAGGCTTGTCTATGAGTGTTTTCTTTTACTTTGTTTTCTTTTTCTTGACAATGATATGTTAATTATTTTATTGTAATTCAACATTGTTTCAAATATTCATGGTTTTTAGAGTTATTTGATCTTTTGATTAATTGATTATTTTTCTTAGTATTTAATTACTTATGTTTATTACGGGATTACTTTGTTGGTTCTTTCTATTAATTTGCTGAGACCAAAGGGGTTGATGGTGGTTTCAATTTATTAATTTCATATTTGTTATCTCTTAATTCGTCGAGACCAAGGGGCTTAATTGATGAGGACTAGGTAATTAAAGGTTAAATGATGTTTGCCGAGACCAAATGATTCATTGGTTAATATCATGTTTTAAATTCACCGAGACCAAGAGAATTTAATCAAGAATTGTGTTTAATGAATCTTTTGGATGAGTTAGTTGAGACGAGACCAAGTGATTCTAATTTATCTATAAGGTAGTGATTTCATGGATTGAAAAAGAAGTGAATCTATCTTAATCCTTCATGATGCCAAGAGAATAATTAATTATGATAAAGATTGGGTACTTTAAGATCATGTTTGTCTAAACACTGGCTGGAGTTACATACTTCTCCACCCTTGATATGTATATATTTTTTTTGTCTTTTGCTTTATTTTATTTCTTTTTCACTTTATTAAGTCTGTTAAACAATGAAAGAAAAGGAATTAATGTATACTCATTCCTTAAGGATCGACACTCGTTTAAACCCTATGCTATGTTAATGATGAGTACGCTTGCTCATATGTGTAATTTGGGATTAACGTTTTAATGTAAACTTGATTGGGAATGTGCTTAGTTTTTCTATGATTTTTTATACCCAAATCTAAACACATCAGCAGCCTTCTTCTTTAGTGGGGGAATATCTCTCAAATGAAGTGATTTATGGTGACTACCGGAAGTTTTCTAGAGGATAAAAGCTCGATTTTTTTTTTCAAGAGAAAAAAGTAAGGCTTTGGTGAGTTTTGGTGGTCATGGTGGTTTAAAGCCATGGGAATAGAGTGTGGTGAAGTTATTTCGAACAAATTAATGATAGGTGACGATGGGTTTGAACTGACAAGAAAGTAGGTAGAGAGAGAAAAGGCCCACCATGGCAGAATTGAGAGAATTTGAAGAAATGAAATGCCGTGGGTATTTGGATTTATCAAAAATTCGACATAAATCGGTGCCTATTTAACACAATAACCGACGCCTGTTATATAAAGAATTTGAACCGGTGTGAACAAAACGACGTTATTCAGTATATCACTAATACTAACTGGTGCCTGTTTAGCTTACGAACTGGTGCCAATTATTTCCAATAGCTCGATGATTCAATATCACTGAATAAAATCAACACCTGTTAATTAACTTAACAGGTGTTTGTTATCCTCAGTACCCTACACAGGACTACAAATATTTTTTGTTATTTTATCAAATTTTCTACTTTTTTCTTTCTTTTTCTTATATAGAAACTAAACCAACATAAATTTCAATGAAAACACAATTCAAAAAAAATTAAACCAACTTAATCAAAACAAACAAGTTCAAATTTAACATAGGAGTTCAAAACAACTAACACATCAAACCATAAGTGCATAATCCAAAACATACCAAAAGCAAGTAAAATGTGTAATGTAAAATAAGGCACAAGTGTCCATAGTGCAAAAAAGATAAAATGGGAAGGGTATCAATTCTTTCCTCACTCATCACGTGGATTGGCTTCCGTATTCCCAGAGAGAGTTCCACTTTGTCTATCATTAAAAAACTTTGCAATTTGTCCTCCAAGAATGTGGATGGATGCCTCTTGATTACATATCGACACCTCAACTCATTGGAAGGCGATGTTGGATTTAAATCATGCATACCAATTTACATGTAGCAAAAAATTAAAACAAAATCAACTCAAATGATCACTCGTATATAATTGAACGAATTAGAAGAAGGGAGAAGTTTTTGTTACCTCGAAAATACAACTTTAAAATTTTTCCTTCAAATGCAGAACCCTTCCAAAAAATTGTCCAAGTCATGAACCACAAAATTCCAAGAGTAGGAATTTCACTAATATTGATCCACACGAGAATGTATTCATGAACCATCGAAATTTTTTGCTAGAAAATTTTATTGGCGACTAGGTTTTAATTTTTGACAAGGAAAAAGAAAGAAAACATTTTCGTTTTGAGGGTAGCTATCCTCTAAGGAACAATAGAAAACTTCTATATATACCCTTCATTTTCAGCATCCAAAACATATATTTGTATATATATGTGTTTCCGGCGAAAACCATTTTTCACCACACCAACCACTTTTGTTACCTAAAAAATTTTCAAACAAAACAACCTTTTCTTTTGTTTCCTAAACAGTTCATGGAAACAATAATATCAATAATGAGCCTTTGGGTTTTTAAATTGTAATTAAGCCCACAAACTTTCTTCAATCCCAATTTAACCCCAACAATTATAACTACTTATAATTTGCCTATAAACTTATTATTTCTCACAAATTAACTCTATAATATTATCAAATAATATTTTGAGTTTCAATCCCTCTATTGTTTGTGACCAATTAAGTTTTCCAGTTCATTGGTAACAAAATATGAGTTAATTCTAATCGCTATATAATTAATAATCTTTAATAATTATAATTAACTTATTAATTTTAATTAAAATTAAATTATTAATTCTCTAATTAATAAATTCATATTTTGCAGATCAAAAATGGTATCTAGCAATGTATTATGACCACCTAATAGTCCAAAAAGTCAAATAGTTTGACATGAATCTTTTAATAGCAAAACATCAGTGCAATATAGTCCTTTCATTATACTATATCTCATTCGATTTTAAAGTATGAAATTAGTGTCAACTTCTACTAGATTATAACTAATTATAGCCTTAATTTATTAGTAGTTGTTCCAAAACCCATTACTTAACATTTATATCAATTGGAACTATTTTCAACACATAGTCACCTTGGCCAAGGACTTCTCGAATAATGATTCCATATAAGTGGCCATGAGATATATGCCCCTACTATTAGGACTGATGAATCATTTATTGACCCTCTCATGTAATTTTGTTTACTTTACATTATACCCAACATCCATCTCATAGGCAGTCTTGTAGAGACTCCGGAGATTGGAATTAAAGTACAATGCTCAATAAATAAAGTACCTTAGAGATCTCAAGTCTAAGGATACTTGCACATTTGCTATAATGAGATTTTATCACTGCACTAAATAGTTATCCATGTGATTATCTCATAGTTAGGTCATCTAATGAACTTGTTCAAGTAATAAGTATCCATATGTTAACTTTGAATATCATAATACTCACAGATGTGAGAACCACTACATGATCAAATCAAGAAGTATAATACATGCTAGTCTTAGCACATTAATGATGTCCTATCTCATTAATACTATGACTAGAGATAGTTTAAGTACGAGCACTATATGGTGTAGAAGGAATCTCACATTATGATCTCTATCATAATTTTCTTAATAATATACTATCTATTTGGGATTTTATCTAACCATTATATACATATATACGCAAAATGATTTACAAAATTGAAAGATAAAAAATGCCTTTTATTATATAAATATGTCATGTACAATATAAAAGTAATTGCCTCTAAAGCATAACACTAACAAACTCCCACTTGTATAAGAGCCAATCATTCATGTATCGAATACCAAATGACCGAACATGATTATTATGTTTCCTTAGGGTAATGCCTTCAGGCAATCAGTTATGTTCTAATCAGAGGGATCTCTTTTTATCTTCACATCATTATTATCAATGATTTCTTTAATCAAATAATAGCTCCTAAATACATGTTTGGATCGTTGATGAAACTATGGTTTCTTTATTTGCGCAATGGCTCCATTGTTATCACGATATAAAGGTATTAGATCAACAGTGCTAGGCACTACTCATAGTTCTATCATGAACTTCTTGTTCCATTAACTGCTTCAAAAATTGCTATGTACTCAGCTTTAGTGGTTAAATTAGCAGTTGTATCCAGTTTGGAACCTTTCCAACTAACTACCTCATCACCCAAAATTGAATATGTAGCCTGATTGGGATTTGTAATTATCCTTATCAAATTGGAAAGTACAATAAATATTCCCTTTGACTTATTGAAGAATAGATACATCATTTTATATTAACAATATGTCATCTACATAAAGTAATAGGAAAACATTTGTACTTCCACTAACCTTCTTGTATACACAAACTTTATCAATATTTTATGTGAAACCAAACTCTTTAATTATTTCATCAAAACAGATGTTCCAACTCCTAGAAGCTTGGAATCTGTCATCTACATAAATAGACCTTTACAACTTACACATTTTAGTATGATCTTTGGATATGAAATCCTCAGGTTATGTCATGTATGCTTCATCAGTTAGATTTCTATTTAGGAAAGTTATTTTCACATCAATTTGTCAGACCTTATAATCATAATGGGCGGCAAGTGCTAGGAGTGTCCTTATGGATTTTAACTTGGTAACTGGCAAGAAATAATCATTATGAACAATATTATGTTGTTGACGATAACCTTTAGCAACCAATTGTGCTTTATGGGTAACTACATTACTATCCATGTCAATTTTCCTTTTGAAAACCTATTTGCATCCTATGGGTTTTATCCCTTCAAGTGGATCAATCAAAGTCCATACTTGGTTATTATACATGGAATCCATTTCTAATTTCATGGCTTCAAATGGATCAACGAGGTTTTTGTAAAGACGAAGGTTCATTTATTCTCTCAATAGATGTAGGTTCAAACGGTTGATCCATATTTGTTTGTTCTTCTTGAACTTCACTAAGTTTAATTTTACTCCCACTATCCCCTTTGAGCGTGTACTCCTTCTCTAAGAAGATGATATGCTTAGTAATAAACACTTTAGTTTTGGAAGAGATATAGAAGTAATATCTGAATGATTCTTTTGGATATCCAATAAATAAGCATTTGTCAAACTTACTTTCAAGTTTGTCTGAGTGTAACCTTTTAACAAAAGCAGGGTAATCCCATATTCTTATATGAGATAACTTTGGTCTTTTATTAAAGAATAACTTAAATGGGGTAGTATCAGCTTTTTTTTTTTTTTTTTACAGAACACTGTTTAGTATATAAATAGCAGTCTCCAACGCATATCCTCAAAATGATTTTTTGGTAAGTTTGCAAAAACCATCATACTCTGACCATATCTAAAAGGGTTTGATTCCTTCTCTCAGATACACCATTATGTTGAGATGTATATGGTGGAGTCTATTGAGATAATATTCTATTATCTTTAAGATAACTTTGAAACTCTTGGCTTAAGTATTCACCTCTTCGATCGGATCGTAGAGTTTTAATACCTTTCCCAAGTTGTTTCCCTACTTCATTTATGAAGTCCTTGTTAAATGTTTCAGATTTATATTTCATTAAATACAAATACTCATCTCGTTATTAATTATCAATAAAGGTAATGAAGTATTGATAACCTCCTCATGCTAGTAATGACAATGAGCCACATACATCAGTATGTATAAGTTCTAATAACTCTTTTAGCCCTTTTACCTTTTCCAGAAAAAAATGGAGTTTTAGCTATTTTTCAAAGTAAAAAAGACTCACATGTGCCATACGTTTCGTAATCTAATCATCCTAAGTCACCAAGTTTGTGTAACTTAGAAATGTGATTCTCATTTATATGGCCTAAACGATAATGCCATAAGTAAGACAAGATTGAGTTATATTTCTTTTTTTCTTGTTATTTATATTGAAAATAGGATCATTCATGTCTACATTATACAAACCATTTATCAAAGTTGCAATACAATATTGGACATCAGTTAATGAAAAAGAACAATCTTTATTTTTGAAAATTAAACAAAAACCATTTAAGTCCAAACAAGCAACTAAGATAATGTTCTTAAATAAAACAGGTACGTAATAACAGTTTGTATGTTCTAAGACTAATCCAGAAAGCAAGTATAGATGGCAAGTCCCCACAGCAAGTGCAACAACATTTGCTCTATTTGCAGCACGTAGGTCTACAACGCCCTTTCTAGCCTTCTACTGTCCTTTACTCCTTGCAAATTATTGTAAAAATGAGATCCAAAATTGGTATCTAATATTCATATCTCATTTTTAAAGGCAGTATTAATCTCAATCATAAACATACTAGAAGCAGAAGTAGAAGTGCCCGCAAGCTTCTCCTTATCCTTCCTTTCCTTCATGATCTCCAGGTAGGCTTTGTAGTTCCACCTCTAATGGCCCATTTTGCCATGATGATGATATGGGCCTTTGGTGGCTACTTTCTTCTTGCTCCCACCACTTTTGAGCTTAGTGGGAAATTTCTTCTTCTTCTTGAAAATTTTCTTCTTAGAAGAGGAAGAATCTATTAGCATAACTGCATTGGCTTCCTTCTTCAAGGAAGTTTATACAGTCTTGAGAAGGTTGATCATCTTGGATAGTGTAATCTCTATCTTCTTTATTTGGTAGTTAATCACAAATTATAAAAAATAACTTGGCAAAGAATGTAGAATTAAGTCAATACTTAATTCATGATCCATCACAAAATTAGAAGATCTAAGCTTCTCAATTAAGCCCAATATTTTCAGCCCATGAGTGGCTACAGAAGTACCTTTAGCTATCTTAGATCAAAACAGCTATTTAAAGATCTTGTATCTCTTTGTTCCAGCTTTCTAATCAAACAGCCTCCTAAGATGGAAGATAATGGAGTAAGCATCCATATGTTCATGTTGCTTTTGTAGCTCAGAGTTCATTGATGCCAGTATGGTACTAGATGCTATGTCACTGTCCTTTTGGTGCTTCGTATAGATATACTCATCAGTAGGAGCATCTTGGACTGGTGGTGGTGGAATAGGAGTATCTACCATGCAGAGCAACTTTTTCAACTTGAGAACGATTCTCAAGTTTCTATACTAGTCTAGAAAATTTGACTCGGTAAGCTTATTGGTTACCAAGATACTATGCAAATTCAAGTTAGTTGACATGATGCAAATGACCTAGATGTAGAAAAATTAGCAAAATATATATGCACACGATATGTAAATAATTAGATCTTTAATTAAGTGTATAATTATTCTACTATTTTATTTAAATCAATAGCCCCCACTATTGATTCAGAAAAATTTGTTGGAAACTTCCCTAATGGACTTGTATCTAAATTCATTAAAAATAACCTTGGATTAGCCCTACAAGCCATTCTTAAATTCAATAGTAGGTATCTAATACCATAACATCGAATGTAATTATCAGATCATTAAATGATTAACATCTTTTAATCTTAAAGCCTTTAAACTAACCCAATTTTCTTTATACTTGAGTTAGCCCAACCGGGATAAAAAAAATTAGTTAAACCCAACTCATTAATCAGAAATTTAAATTTTATAGCTGAAACATACTCAATATCAAGTAGGCTTAGGTTAGTCCTGTTAGGATGTATGCTCTCTTAGACTAGGTTTTTTATGTAAAAATCGAATGTTTTAATTAAACAATTTATTTTCAAAAATTGTTTGTGAATTTACAAATTTTATGTGTGCACAATTGCGTTTGAAAAAGACCCATTGTGTTTAAGTAAGTGGTCCATATGAATGGAGATCTTTCACAATAAGGTATGGATCACGGGTAACTTAGCACATAAACTTTTGTTCTTAACCGATTGATAAGAATGTGAATCTCATCATGTTTAGGTTATTATATTGTGAATTCTAAATGGGGAATGGCTTACCTTTAGCCAGTGAGTAGTCCACTCACTTGATGACATAAGCGTATTTCGAATAAGTAGAACAGGACCTGTAGTTGTGGTTTCTTAAAAGTACTATATGGTAGAAACCTAGACTACTACCGCTACAGCGTGGACTAGTACTCTACGACTTGAGTATGAGTTGGTAGTCTGACAAAGCTGGAAGCATATACTTTGATATGCTATAGTTGAGGTTCTATCGTAGGGCCAATATACTTGTACGTTGGGTATATGTGACTAGTTAGTTAAGACAGACTTGTACAAGATAGTTTCTATACTATATCGCCCCTTATGGTTGTCTAAATGATCTAAATATCTAGGGCCCTGGGAAACATGACTTGGATGTTTGCTTTAGGGTAGCTCCCTTGGAAAATGGAAACAATTCGAGAAGACGTAGATCATTGGACTAGAGGCCTAAGGATGGTAGATATCATTTAGAGAGGTGTTAGTACACTTCTTCCTCTCTAAATGTACGGCAATGTATAGATGGGTATTTTAGTCATCACACCTGTAGGTCGGAGACTTTGCTAACGCAGCACTGTCCTTGGGGTTAATATTTCCTTATGGTGATATTAGAAAATATTTAAAATGCAAAATACAGCTATTTATATGGCAAGGGTATTTTAGTCATTTTAGTAGGCAAGATGGTGTGTCTTTTGGTCCCCAGTATAGACCGTGAGTCCTAATTAAATACAGGCTAAGGGATTGATCTTAAACTAAATGGAATTATTTTACTTAAGTAGCCTAATTTAATTATTGGGTTAGAATAAAATAAAGGTCCATGGAGAGAGAATTAATTAAATTGGTTTGGTGGGTTAATTAATTATTCAGGACTTTTGCCTAGTTTGAATAATTAGAGATTAACCTGGGACTAAACTGATTTAGGCTTATTTAATTAGACTGGTTTATTTGGGCTAAAAAATTAATTATTTGTTAGGCCATTGAGTTGGTTCTAACTAGAATAATTAATTAAGCCCAATAGGTTAAACCAAGAGTCCAATAGCCTAATCTAGTTTAACCTAAGATTTTTTATTTAGGTTAAACAGGAGGATTGGATACATCATTGTTGACATAACACACATACTCTGAGATGGCTTCTTCTAGGTGAAAGCCAGATGTCTCTCTCTCTCTCTCCAAAAAATTCCCTAGCTCGTTAGTTATTCACCAAACGGTAGTTAGGCAGGCCATACATTAGAAGACCGAGAGTTTAGCGTTCGCATATATGCAAAAGCAGAGTAGGAGGCTTGCAAGAATAGCACCAAAGGCTTCTACCAGCACACCTACATCGGTTGCACACGTTCCGGTACAGCCAACGCTTAGAACAAGAAAAAGAGGTGAAATCTTTTAAATCTTGGGATTGGGACAGGGCGCAACCGACGCCGACTAGGGCTGCCGAAGCCGGCGCTAGCCCTGCCCTGGACTTCCTGTTCTTATTTTTTCCAGTTTTTCCATGTTCACTTCCGCTGCGTGCTCCATGTTTTCTCGCTTTCCACGCCTTCAAGTCCAACAATCTGGTCTAAAAAAAGAGCTCTTGTTCTTTCTATATTAATGAAAAGTATTAGGTTTAATATGAATTGAGAGATTTGTTATGTTAGTGGTCTCATACATTTAGCAACACTTTGACACAATTATAATAGACTCAATTACATGGCTTGGCTATGAACTTTTCTAGATTAATTTCCTTGAGCCAAGTAGGAAATTAATTTTGGTCAAGCCTACGTGTTCATGCATGTTTTGAGAAGAAAGTCTTACTATCTTCTTGCTTCATCTTGGTCGTCATCTCTATAAACTCGTAAAATAATTTCTATTTCTATCTAACCTATGTAATTTAATTACATAAATTTCTAATGAAGAAACCTCGAGTTACATTCAAAGGGAATTAGATAAGAAGAAAAATTACAAAAGAATTATAGAAAAAGGCAGGACTCACAGGTCCTATTTATTCAAAATAAAGAAACAAAAATGCATGACACATGATGCATAAATTTTGGGTGTATAAAAGTCATTAAATTTAAATCCATTTCACAATCAAGTTTTAATTAAAACACTAATCTCAAAATACACATACGAGCAAGTATATTCAACGCAAGCATAGCATAGGGAATTAACGAGTATCGATCCTCAAAGGAATAAGTACACACTAATTACTTTTCATTTATTGTTTAACTAACCCAATAAAGTGATAAAATAATAAAGAAAAAATAAAAAAATATATACAACTCAAGGATGTAGGAATATGCAATTTAGACACCTATCTTAGATAACATGATAATGAATCATCTAGCAATTATCTCAATTACTCATCATCTTGGTTTCATGAAAGAATATAAAGTAAAATTCAATCGTTTTCTAAGTCATGAATCTACTTATATAGACTCCACTTCTTTCCCAATCCATAGAATCGCTATCTTTTGATTAAATTAGCAAATTTTCCAATCAAACCAACATAACCAAAACATGCATTAAATTCAATTCCTTATAAACATGAAATTAGCTAACAAGCATTTGCTCGAGGTGAAATCAACTAATCTTTGATCACTTTAGTTCTTTAATCTAAACTACGTTTCCTAAGTCCAATTAGATTTGAAAAATACAAAATCAATGCAATAAACTCCTAACATTGTTTTCCAAGTCAATTAGAAGAACTCACATCAATAACCAATGATAATAAATAATCAAATACCCAAGATGATAAAGAATTGATCAAATAATTAAATTAACACAAAACCATGAATCTCAAAATATTGTCAAATTACAAATAAAACATTGAATACATAATTGTTCAAGAACAAGAAACCAAAGATAAAAGAAAGCACTCATAGACAAAACTCTTTCTTCTCCCTTGAAAACTCTCTTGAACAACCTTCCCTGAATGGTGAATTTCTCCTTCAATGAGTGTTTGGGATTTTTGCTCGTTTTTTTTTCACTCTTAATCTCTTGTGTTTTCTCTTGCTTTTATAAGATTCTTTGATGTCGAATTCGTTACTTGAGGAGTCTTAGCCAAGTAGGAATTGAAAAATACTGAATTCTTTGAAAAATTCTCATATTCGTGCATAGAAATTTCGTGTTCAAGAACAGCCTGGCACCGGGTCCAGTCGACCCACCTGGCTCCAGGTGCATTCTGTTTTTCCCCTAAATTTTACTCTATTTTCCTCTGGCCAACCAGAATGGACCTGGCGCTTGATCCACTTACTAGACCTAGCACTAGGGATGTTTTGAAAAATCTCTAATTTTGCTCGAAATTAACTCAAATCTGCACAAATTCGTCGAAAACACTTTCTACAGGCAAAATGTGAAATAGGAAAAAATATGCCTAGTTATTAGAATAAAAGTATCTCAAATTAACCTTAAATAACTAGTAAAATAATGATAATTTTAGCCCCTATCACATATCCCAGCACTTGAACTTTTGCTTGTCCTCAAGCAAAATACTTAATACCAAGAAAATTATCAAGAAAACACAAGTTCTTTCTCATTCCAAAATTTTTTTACATAGCAAGGATTATAACTTCTCTTCCCTTTGAAAACACAAGTTCTTTCTCATTCACACCCTTTGAAAATAATTCAAACTTTGAAACATTTGACAAGACATCACAAAACTCTTGAAATCAAATTAATCAAGTTCATACCTTAGTCTAAGAAAATTACTTCACCCTTTAAGTAAAAACTTAGATAACATGAATCACACAAATCAAGCTATCTACCACTTAAGCATTATAAATCCAAAAATTGCACAACCCAAGTCATGATGTAAGGAAAACACTCCAATTTTTTTTTCTCTCAATTTTTTCATTGACTTAGAGAATTGATAGCCTCAAGTGCGTGGATTTCTCTTCACACACCGTATTGGCCCCCTTTTAGTCATCACTCATCATTTTTTCAACATTTTTCCTCTCTTTTGCTCTTGGGAATTTATAGTCTCAAGAAAGTGAATTTCTCTTCACTATCCGTATTGGCCCCCATAATCAAGCAAGAATAATACTCTTTCTTATCTTCAAAGAGGAAACAACAATTAACTCATTTTTCTCAATTTTCCAACTCGCAAAATTTTTTCACAATTTTCCACAATCTTTTCTCTCAAAGATCTTTTATTGCCTCACATTCCTTATCACAACTCTAAGCTAAGCAAATTTTAAACCCACAATACAAGAGTTAGCCAATAAACTCTCTCTACATTCATCATATTCCCCATATTCAAACTAGATGAGTCAAATAACATTCAAACACTAATGCAAAAACAAGATTAATCTAAATTCTCAAGTCTTGAAAAATATCCTATCCAATAAACCAATTTCATAAATCCACCAAATGAATGACAAAAATTCATATCCAACTAAGAAAAAGAATTTCATCCTTGCTAATCAATGAAAACAACCAAAAAAAAAATAGAAAATATTTCTTCAATACCATTTTCCCCCCCACATGTAAACTGGACATTGTCCTTAATGGCCAAAGATATAATAGTAAAAGCAAATCTAAAGGACCACAATAAATAAAAGGGAGGGATAGAAAGAAGAAAATACTTCCATTACGAAGTAGCTCCAAAATTTCCAAACTTTAAATTTTCAAAATTTTCAAGGAAATTGCAACAAAGCATATCACCAAACCACTAAGATGATTGATAAAAACTTAGACAAAGAATATCACCAAACCACTCCCTCATACTTAAACTAGACAATGTCCTCATTGGCCAAAAATTAACACATGAAAGCATCTCCAAGAGAACCAAAATGATAAAGGAGATAGAAAGTTAAGCAATACTCTTTAAGTGCAATAATACTCTAATAAATATTAAAACTTGGAGAAGAATAGAAGAGCTTGTTCAAGAAGCATTTATTCAACCCGGCAAAACAAAACACAAATAAAAGTATAAAGAAAATAAAAGTAAAATAAAAATAACACACTTAAATAAAAGAGAACAAACTAAAGAGAAATACCAATAAAAATCTTAACAAAGCAAGTAAAGACACGACTCACTCCCCTACACTTAAACTAGAAAATATTTTCCTTATTTGGAAAAGGAAAAACAAATCACTTAACAAAACCAATCAAAAAAACAAAGATACAAACTCTTTCCACTCATCATACTTCCTCATCAAACCTTTGTAAAAGAAATTAATGCTCAAAGTAGAAAATAGACAAGATGAATGTAGAAAGAATGGAGGTTTTTGAAAAATTTCATGTTCATGAATCAGGAGAACAAAACACATGAACCTCATTCTCGAACATTCCTTTAGGTACACAAATATTGTTTTCAACATAGGAGTGCATATGGTATCTAAAGAATGTGTCAAACTTAAAACCACCATTTTTCCATTCAAAAGAGGTGTCACAATGAAAATTCCCCTTGAAACTTAGTAATTGAGTTCTCAAAGATGGGATGAAGAAATCCTTACTTTTCAATCCATAGTTTACACAAACTAGGTTACCTCCCTTTGGATAGGGTGAAGGATGGAATTTGTTGGCATACTCCAAGGGCTTCTTATGATGTATCAGTGAAAGATCCAACCCCTTGAGGCGTGTTAAGCTCAATGCATAATCATTTGGACCAATGTTCTTCAAGAATTGAGAGGAGACCTAAGAAATTATGTAACAAAGAGAAATTAGAATTATTAGCACATAGAGTAGAATTGAATACCTCTCTTGTTACATTGTGCAATTGTCCCTCATAGCCTCTCTTTTTTCTATGGTCAATTGTACGAGCCAGCATGAACTCATGAGTCTCCTCAACAATCTTACCTAATTTTGTCCTTTGCTCGCACAATCGTTGGGAATCTTCTTCATGCCACTAAATAGATGAATTTGTATTAGCAACAAAAGAATGCATTAAGGCTTCAAGTAACATCTCACAAAAAGTGTCAATATGAGCTTGCAACCTTGCCAATATATCATCACAACCTCGCACTCAAAGAAAAAAAAATCAAATCGAAAATAAAAATAAACAAAAATAATAGAAAAACAAAGGTAAGAAAAAAAACAAAAGGGAAAAACAAGTAACAAAAAAATAAAGAAAAGAAAAACACATATATTAAATATATTCACAAACTACCTAAACACAAAAGTTAGTGGTATTTACAAGTACAATAGGAACTAAGCTAGTCAATTAAGTCACACAATATTGCAAATAACAAGATATAGCATATATTTACACAAAGAACATATATACATATTTACATATAGACATATGGACATATAAACATAGTTAAATCAATAAAACCCTAGCTTTCATGATATTATTTCCCGGCAACGGCACCAAAAATTTGATGCGTAAATTTTGGGTGTACAACAGTCATCAAATTCAAATCCATCCTTTAGTCAAGTTTTAATTAAAACATTAATCCTAAAATATACATACGAGCAATTATACTCATCGTAAGTATAGCATAGGGAATTGACTACTATCGATCCTCAAAGGAACAAGTACACACTAATCACTTTTCATTCATTGTTTAACTGGCCCAATAAAGTGATAAAATAATAAAGAGAAAAACAAAAAAAATATATACAACTCAAGGATGTAGGAACATGCAATTTAGACACCTATCTTAGAAAACATGATAATGAATCATCTAACAATTATCTCAATTAATCGTTATCTTGGCATCATAAAAGAATATAAAGTAAAATTCAATCGTTTCCCAAGTCATGAATCTACTTATATAAACTCCACTTCTTTCCCAATCTATGGAATCACTATCTTTTGATTAAATTAGTAGATTTTTCAATCAAACCAACATAACCAAAACATGCATTAAACTCAATTCCTTATAAACATGAAATTAGCTAATGACCTTTTGCTCAAGGTGAAATCAACTAATCTTTGATCACTATAGTCCTTTAATCTTAACTTCATTTCCCAAGTCCATTAAGATTTGACAAATACAAAATCAATGCATGAACTCCTAACACTGTTTCCTAAGTCAATTAGAAGAACTTGCATCAATAGCCAATGATAATAAGTAATCAAATACTTAAGATGATAGAGAATTGATCAAATAACTAAATTAACACAAAATTATGAATCCCAAAAAATTGTCAAATTACAAATAAAACATTGAATACATCATTGTTTAAGAACAAGAAAATAAAGATAAAAGAAAGTACTCATAGATAAGCCTTTTTTTTTTTTCTCCCTTGAAGGCTCTCTTGAACAACCCTTCTTGAATGGTAAATTTCTCCTTCAATGAGTGTTTGGGATTTTTGCTCCTTTTTTTTTTTCACTCTTAATCTCTTGTGTTTTCTCTTACTTTTATAAGCTTCTTTGATGCCAAATTCATTCCTTGAGAAGTCTTGGCCAAGTAGAAATTGAAAAATACCAAATTCTTTGAAAAATTCTCAAATTCGTGTACAAAAATTTCGTGTTCCAGAAAGGGCCTGGCGCTAGGTGCATTCTGTTTCTCCCCTAAATTTTGTTTTGTTTTCCTCTAGCCAACTAGAATGGACCTGACGCTTGGTCCACTTGCCAGACCTGGCTCCACGTAAGTTCTGAAAAATTTTTAATTTTGCTCGAAATTAATTCAAATCTACATAAATTCATCAAAAATACCTTCTACAAGCAAAATGTTAAATAAGAAGGAATATACCTAGTTATTACAACAAAAGTATATCAAATTAACCTCAAATAATTAGTAAAATAATGATGATTTTAGTCCCTATCAACACAATATTAATTAATCAAAATTAATTGGTCTAAACCCATAACCAAACCGACATGCCAAGATCATGCTTAAAACACATTAAGCAAAATTAATACACATAAAATTTAAATTCCAAATTCATTATTTTGAAAAAACAATAAAGCTAGTCCCAAAATCACATTTTGGAAATTTGGGACCATTTTGAAATTTAAAATTGTTTCATTGGGTTAATAAAGATAAACTGTTTTTTTTTTTAATATATAGTGAAGCTGCCTATGGCTTTCTAGGGGTTTTTGACCAAAATGATGAGGTTTCAAAAAGGAACTCCGGATAGGGGAATACTTTGCGGGATATCCCCCTAATGGGGCTACCTCGTGTCTGCCAGACACGAGGTCTATTCCCCCTTTAATTCCATTCAAACTCTATCAATTTCCGTTCGCATTTAATGCCCGTTGTTGCATCAATTTCAACGTTCCATCAACAATCGCACCTGGTGTCTACCAGACACGAGGTGCATGCATTTTATCAAAGCTCGTGTCTGGTGGACACAAGGTTTGAAGCTCTATATATTACACGCTTTCTCTACAAAACACTGTAGCAATTTTTTTTTTTTAAATTCTCACATTAATTCTATAGTATAAGTATTATTATATGTAGATATATAATTTCAATTCTATTTAATTTAATTTTTTATTTAAATAAATGATCATATTCAATATTTTTTTTATTTAGTCCTATTCACAGTTATTTTTAATAAAATTTTAAATTATTTTAATTTTCAATAAATACTAAAATAAAATTTTAATTTATTTTTATCGAAAAAAATGGCAATAATTTTTAATCTTTTTAATATATTTTATTATTTATCTTTAATTCGTTAAACATAATAGTTTTGAAATAATAATTTTTTAATTTTTTAATTTTGTTAATTTTAATTTTAATTTTTAGATGCAAAAATTTAATTACAATTATGTATAATTAATTTTAAATGTGCACGTTAAAAATATGTAGCAATTTTTTTTTTAAATTTCACATTAATTCGTTAGCATAAATATTATTATATGTAGACATGTAATTTCAATTCTATTTAATTTAATTTTTTATTTAAATAAATGATTATATTCAATAAATTTTTTTAATTTAGTACCGTTCACAGTATAAAATTACAGTTATTTTTATTAAAATTTTAAATTATTTTAATTCTCAATTAATACTAAAATAGGATTTTCATTTATTTTTATCGTAAAAAATGGCAATAATTTTTAATCTTTTTAATTTATTGTATTATTTATCTTTAATCTGTTAAATATAATATTTTTGAAATAATAATTTATTTTTTCTAATTTTTTTAATTTTAATTTTAATTTTTAGATGCTAAAATTTATTTACAATTATGTATAATTAATTTTAAATATGTACGTTAAAAACATGTAGCAAATTTTTTAAATTTCACATTAATTCGTTAGCGTAAATATTATTATATGTGGACATGTAATTTATTTTATTATTTATCTTTAATCCGTTAAACATAATATTTTTTAAATAATAATTTATTATTTTTTCTAATTCTTTTAAATTTAATTTTAATTTTTAGAGTTTAATTTATTATTTTGGATGCTAAAATTTAATTACAATTATGTATAAAAATTAATTATAATTAATTTTAAATGTCAATAATGTACATATAAAATCGTCAAAACCAAGTATGAAAACTAGTCCCACAATGAAATCCTCGACGGTACCGCTAAGGTTGAACTCGTCTCGGAGGTTATTGCTGGGGATGTGCTTCAGGTTGTCCTTCATCTTGTTCATCTGTAGTGTACGACGGACCTACATCGTCCTTAGACTACATATACTGTCTCCGAGACGGCCCAATAGATGTACCAACAGCAAACTCGCCCCCTTAAAAAACATACCTAAGATCGAAAATTAAGTGCTACGGAGTTAAAAAATCATCGTGATTATCTGAAACTGCTGCACAAGAGACAAAGCCATATGCAACTGGCAGAACTGGAACGTAGTCATCATCAACCGCTACAGGAGCACCTGGCACATAAACATCTTCATCTCTATGCACCGGTGAGTAGTACTACGGCGGAACTTCCTCAACTGCAGCGCGCCGACGTTCCCGTCTACCGCCTCACCTTATTGGTGGTTTTTGTCGAAGCACTTGTTGCGGAATCGGTAGAATTGGATCAGCAACATTCGATTTAGACGATCGATTTCGCCACTAGTAGTCAAAGTGTGCATGGTAGTATCGAATATTCTTTCGACTGCTTGTTGCGCGTATGATGCATTATGTTGAGACGTTTCATTGCCTATGTGACAGATTCGGTGCAGTGCGTCGATCTGCATATGCATTTTTAAGAATATCATTAAAATTTTAAATAAGTCAGAATTCTATATATGCTTATATGAACGAGGAAAAATAGACTTACGAGTACTTCAATTACTGAACTAATAGACTGATAGCCCACGTGATTTTTTTGTTGTATGGTAGGATTAATGATTAATCACCGTATGTGAGTCTAATACTACGCAAATAATCAGGCGTAACAACAGCTTGCCTGAAAGTGGGTTGTCAGGTGATAATATAGCATGTCTGTTGATCTAATTAGCACGATGTAGTGCATCCACCTCATCTCATCCAGCACCAGTATTACGTAGGTCCCACTAATGCAGATTTGACCCCGTGTCAATAGCATTCGGAATTATTTGCAATAATTTAAATTGTCGCATAACTCGATCGGGGCGATGTAGCTCAATCATCTCCCAACACAATAGACATGTGACAGACATCCAAATTCGTTGGCCATGTGTACAGTACAAAGGTAGAGATTCTAACATCTTCTCATCATAAGATTGCCAAATAAACTGCAAAAATAAATAAATTTTGTTTCAAAGAATAAATAACAATAAATATTATTTAAAATTCAATTTTGAAATATTTTATCGTAATAATACATACGTGATTGTGTCGCATCCGATCTAACTGATCTCTGTACGCAATCAATACATGTGTTGGTGTGCGGGATAGTTCCAGTGGACTCTGTCATATTACTTCTCTAGGCACATTCGGGCCATCCTCTACTGGGCGTACTCTATTTGGTCTAATAGTCAAAATGCGCTTCCAAGCCCATAACTATACTTTTTGTGAAGTAATAATATTAGAAAAATATTTTATGATTTAACATTGTTAATTTAATTTTGGATTTAAATTCATACCTAAATCAATAGAAGTGGACCACTGATTTGATGCACCATATAAACAGTAGCGTTGCACATACGACGATACAAATGAGCTAATATTGCACTACTCCAACTCAGTGTACCAGCCAACTCGAGATTTTATATATACCTAAGGAAGCGCATATGAACTCGTTCCCGAATTTGTCAGAGAACAAAAATTCACCAATAAGCTACATAATGCAACACCTTGCATGATGTGCAACCATATCAGGAGTCGCGTGTGCTAGGAGAAGTTGAGCCAGTACTCTCTCAAGTGAGCTTAACTTCAATAGAGATCCATCGAGATCTATACCTATGGGTCAAAAATCAAGGAGCGCGTCACATAGAGCTGAATTCGAACCGAATGTTCGCGAACAAAAGCTCGTTCGCATTCATTCGTGTTCGATTAAGGCTCATTTATTTAATAAACGAACGAACTCGAACAAAATATTATGTTCGTTTATTAATCGAACGAACACGAACATGTTCGCGAACATATTCGAATGTTCGCGAACACATATATTTTATAAAAAATAATTATATTATATTTATTATATATATTTTATTATTTATATTTTATAATAATATATTTTTTAACATCAGTAGGGTTAGTCTTGTTGAGTCTTCTCTTTTCTTCCATCGCAATTCGCAGCCGCCTTGACGCCGTCTCACTCCAATCTCCTCACCTCTCACTCGTCACCTCTCTTCAGAGTCTTCAGTCTTCACCCTCACGGCCTCCCTTCTGTTCAGAGTCTTCAGACTCTTCACCCTCACGGTTACCTCTCCTCAAGACTCTTCGGCCGTGAGTCCCGTGACACCTCAAATCTGTCCTCCCGACTTCATCGCCGTCTGAGAGACAGACCAACAACTGCGGGCATGTCTCGTCTGAGACGAAGAACAGCGCGCTCTCCCCCGCTATTCTTCACTCTCACTGCTACCAGAGGCACGATAGAAACTTCTATCGTCTGAGACGAACAGCGGCGCACACTTCCCTGCCATTCTTCAACATCTCTGATACCAGGGGCACGTCGGATTTTGCTTCCATTTTCTGGTTTGTGCTTCTATTCCTTAAATCCTTTTTGTTCTATTCCTTAAATATACAGATCTGTACTCAGATCCTGTTTAAATTTTGGGCAGTTGGATCTTTTAGGAGCATATTAGATTACTCATGAATTGATGTTTATGAACTGAGGTTCCATATGATTCTGGTTTGCTTTACCAATTCCCTTTAGTCTGCCATTTGTATTGGAATTGTGATTGATGAGGCTGGCATTAACTGAAGAACTTGGTATAAGGATTATTTTGTATCCTTTGATCTGAAAAAGGATGTTCAAGTTCAAGATTTCAGTAGTGTACTGTTGGGATGTAGTGTTTGTTTTATATTATCATCTAAATGCAGTAAATTTTAAATTTTTTCTGTCCTCTTGTATTTAGTGATAAATGGATGTTTTTATCTTTGTTTGAGTATCATTTCATATGTCATTTATAAAGATTGTTTTATATTTCTGTTCTTGTTCTTTGTTTATGAAAATCTAAAATGATTAATTTGGGAAAAAATGACGAATATGCTTGCCAAAGCAAAGAACAAGTGGTAGAAGAAGGGGTTCAAGAACAAGAAACTAATGCATTTCAACGAAAAAAAAAAGAAAAAAAAGTTGCTGCTTGTTGGAAGGAAATGGAAGAAATTGTGGACAGTAAAGGTATGAAGATGGCTAAATGCACCTATTGCAAGGAGTCATGGCCTTTAAACAAGACGTCTACCACCACTCAACTAAACTGAAACTTGGCGAATTGTTTGCAAAGGAAGCTTGCCCTTGGTCAAAATCCAATGATGAAGCAACAAGTACTTTCTTTTACTCAATCAGAGAATGAAGATGTGAGTTCTATTGCTAATTTTTCGTATGATCATTCTAAAGTTAGGGAGCTTGCTGCACATATGGTTTTAGGTCATGAATATCCTTTCTCAATGATGGATCATGTGATTTTTAATAAGTTTATGAGAGCTGCATCACCTTTTTACCAAAAAATAGGTCGAAATACTGTGAAGAATGATTGTATATCAACTTATGAGACTGAGAAAAAAAAGTTGAAGTCATTATTAAAGGATGTGAGAAGAATTAGTATTACTACTAATTTGTGGAAGTGTTCTGGACAAAAAGTTCAATACATGGTTGTCACTGGTAATTTTGTTGAGTCTAATTGGAAGTTACAAAAACGTGTCTTGAGTTTTAAAAATGTACCACCCCCATATACTGGTGTTCTTGTTGCTGATGCTCTCAATAAATGTCTTCTTGATTGGGGTATTGATGATAAAGTGGCTTCTATTACAGTTGATAATGCTTCTTATAATGATGTTTGTATTAGGAGATTGAAAGAGGATTTTGCATTGAGGAAAAAGTTGTCTCTTGGGGGAAAGTTATTTCATGTTAGATGTTGTGCTCATATTTTAAATTTGCTAGTTCAAGATGGGCTTGATCAAATTGGAGAAGTGATTGAAGTTGTTAAAGAGGGAATAAAGTATTTGAACAATTCAGAGAGTCGCCTTAAGGAATTTGCTAAAATTGCAAGACAACTCCAATTACCTTCTAAGAAATTGATTTTGGATTGTCCAACTAGGTGGAATGGAACTTATTTGATGTTGGCTGCTGCATTAGTGTTTAAAGATGTTTTTTCTCGTTATGCTGATATTGATGTTGGTTTTAGATATGTTCCTAGTATAGTTGATTGGATGAAAGTGGAAGAGGTGTGTCAATTTCTAGGTGTTTTTCATGAAATTACAAACATGATTTCTGGTTCTGAGTATCCAACTGCAAACCTCTTTCTACCTGAGCTTTACAAAATAAAAGAGCTATTGAATGAAAAATCTTCTGATATTTCTGATCACATAAGGGCCATGAGTTCATGAATGACAGCCAAATTTGACAAGTATTGGGGTGAATGTAACTTATTGCTTTCCTTGGCTACTGCTTTGGATCCTAGATATAAAATGGTACTTATTGAATTTGCTTTTCCGGTGATCTATGATAAAGATGCTGAAAAGAATATTTCTTTGGTTAGAAAAGCATTGGATGATCTTTATGAAGAGTATGTTAGTGCTTATAATGAATCTCAATGTGAACATGGACAAAGTACAAAAAAGAGTACAAGAGGAGAGAGTACTTCATCTAATAAATGCAGTATTGGTTCTCAAGGAATTGGAAGGAGTATCATCACTGGGAAGGCTAAATTTGAATCATTTATTAAACATGTAGAGACTGTTCAATCAGTGAAATCAGAATTAGATATTTATCTTGAAGAAAGTGTCTACATTTGTGATTCAAGTGTTCATTTTGATGCCTTAGATTGGTGGAGGGTGAATCAATCAAAATATCCTAGATTGGCTAGGATGGCATGTGAATTATTAGCTATTCCTATTACTACTGTAGCTTATGAAGCAACTTTTAGTGCTGGGGGTAGGGTTATTGATAATCGCCGGGCCTCAATGTCTATTGATACAGTAGAGATGCTCCCGTGCTCATCTGATTGGGTACGAACTTTTCATGGACTTAAAAAGCGCTCAAAGGTTAGTGTGATAAAAAAAATTTATAGTATATTACTCATATTAAATATACTAATTTATATGTTTTTTTGTAGGATGATGATGAACAAGCTTCTTTTAAAGAAATTACGCTTCTTGTAGTAGTGGATTAAAGTTGCCATTTGGTAAGTTAAATACACAATTGTGATTGTGTTTGTATAGCAACATGATTTTGTTTACTCAATTTTGTGTACATAGTTTTCTTGAGATGGATTGGTTTTGGAGAGAAAAACTCTAGGGATATTGTTTTCAAGTATAAAATCTGAATGCTGGAAAATGAATATATATACAAAACTGTGATTAGGAAGAGGAAGTCACTTTGTTCACTCTAGATATGCGTTCCAGTTTTTTCTGCTATTGTCATTATGTGCTTCAGTAAACTTGGTATCATAAAACTTTAGCTCTCAACTTGCCCACTAGTTAATATTGTTGCTAATTTTGTGTAGATTCTTTATTCAAAGAGTTGGAATTTTGTGTTGAATTAATCTGAGTATATTTTAAATTTTGAGAACTCATTTTGATTTAGTTAATGGTGTTAAACTTGGGTATTGGACTATTGCAGTTTTGTTCCGATGATGAAATACTTTATTGGGATAGTATTGTTATGTTTCAATTTCAGTTAACTGCAGATTCCACACTACTTTCTCTTTACTCTATATGATTACTGGTCAAGAAATATTTATTTTGAAATAGACATACTTGATTATTGGAATGGTATTCTTGTGGCTTTGATGTAACATTTTCACTGTGGTATCGAGGGTTCCATTAACTGCTTAACTTTTGCAAAGAATTCATGGTTATCATTTTAGCAGTCTCTAAAGCATTGGCCTTTTTAAATGCATGGCTCTAGTTTTCAATGTTAGTAATTGCATGCTAGTGGGTGTTTGTAAGTTTTATTTGTTGCTGGATTAATTGATGATAGTGTAGGACTAATGGTTTTGCCATTAGATAATTATTATTGTGTGTAATTCACTGGATGGATCTGCTTTCTTGGAGGTTATTTGTTACTGGATATGTCCTATGGGAGGTGTAATGTGAATCCAATGGTTGTATAGTCTCGAATCTAATATTTCTTTGCCATTTTTGCATGTTCCAATTGTTAATGTAAGGCCTAAGAACTGCAGTATGTTGGATGTTGCTTCTTGAAATGGTTAGGATACATGTATTTCCTGGCTTCTAAGTGCTGCCTTGAGAGTTTCTAGCGGCGTAGTGATACATAGGGATGTATTGGTCAAATTAAACTTATTTAAGTAGAAAACCTTGCATGTAAAACTAGTTCAATAATAACAAGATGTTTGTGCCCTAGCCTTAGAGGTTGAATTTTTCCCTCACCCGCCATAGAGGACTTTCATTCATAGTTACTAGTTATAATACAAGGCTAACGATGTTCAAGATCATATGTTTGTTAGGCTGTGGTGCACGTGACTTAATATTGTTGCTAATTTTATGTAGGTTCTTTATTCAAAGAGTTGGAATTTTGTGTTGAATTAATGCTTTTAATTTCATGAAATTTCAGGAACTATAATGCAGTAGAACAAGTTGTTTCTTCAAGAGTTATGGTGCCTATGTTTGAAGTTCTTTTTAATGCGTGTTTTTAAGAGAGATTTTTAATTATTTTTTATGGTTATTAATTAATTTTAGTTTGTTATAATTTTGTTGTGGACTAGGGAATTATGTAATGTTAAAAATGTTTGTAATTTAGTTTTGTTTTATTTTGTTGTATTTTAAAAATATAATTACTGATGTATTGTAAATGTTTAAATTTGATTTTTTTTTAATGAATTTTAGAATTATTATTTTTTAAATTTTAGAATGAAAAATACAAAATAAATGAACAATTCGAACACGAACATTAATCGAGTTTTTCGAACTCGAACTCGAACGAACACGAACATTATTAAAAAATAAACGAACGAACTCGAGCTCGATTAATAAACGAACGAACTCGAACAGTGTTCGAGTAAGTTCGAACTCGAGCTCGAAAATTCAATACTCGGTTCGTTCGTGTTCGAATACAGCTCTAGCGTCACATAGGTCTAATTGCTCTACCTGCGGGCAGTTAAACCCACGGCCAATAATTGGATCACCCTCCACGCATAATTTAAAAAGAACCTCTATATCCTGTAGTGTAATTGTGGCATCTCCCACTGTAAGATGGAACGTGTGTGTCTTCTGGCACCATCTTTCCACCAACACTGTAATCAGAGGATGATCAATCTTCATTTATGGTAAACAAATAATCCCACCGAATCCAGCTATATCCATAAGTTGCTTGACCCATGGATCGAATGGTCGAGCAATTCAAAAAGTGCTGTCATTGCGCTTTGTAGTGAGGATAATATCTTCCAACTGTCCTGCCCAAATATGTGTCAATCTATGTCGACACTATAGGGTCAATAAGTCCGGAATAATAGGGTTGTGATCAACTCCGTCTTGTGCAAGGTCCATCAATGGTGTCCTAAAATAAAAAAATAATAATTTTAATATATTATTAAACAAAATAATTAAAAAATATCATTATTACTGCAACCATAATACCACAAAAATATATAAATAGACGTGATGAATATTATTACACACATAAGAACGCTTTGATACAATATGTCAAAGAAGAAATATTACATTAGTCATATGAATTACAAAGATAGAACATGTAAAATATTCTAGCATCAATCTACGGCACCGTGGGTGCAATTCCTCCTATTATGTCCGCTGCGATAGCATAACCTACATCGAGGAGGTGAATCAGGATTATGCTTATCAATTTCATTCCGAATACGCGTCGTCCGCATTCAACTAGATCATCGATTTTTGAAACGGTGAGTGTGCAGCACCAAGATTAAACTAAGGTTGCGCTAATAATCCTCGTGTGAAATGGGTCTGAATTGTAGTGTATACGTTAACCTGCAGGACATTGTTGTCTTTTCGGATGACACGAGATCCCTAAGGTTCAGTCCTAGTTGCTGACATGCTGCAAATGCGTGCGAACAAGAATTTCAAATATTTTTCATTTGCAGCAACTGCATGACCTGGTACCAACATTAACTTCATAAGAATTATTTCCCTTTCCATACTCACGATATGCTGACACCACACTGAAAATACCCCGATCCTGATTAAAAGCCAGCACACGGTGTCTTCTTCTTTTCATCTTATTCTTCACAAACTTTGCCCATATAATCGAAAGAAAGTGATACCTGCCGTGATTAGCCTCCTATCTATGATCATTGAAATATTTAACTATTTTTTTTAAAGGAAGACTCAACAATAACCTTGATGGGCAGGGCACATATGCCTTTGACGACACTGTTGAATGATTCAGCCAAATTAGTTGTCATATTACCCCACCTATGGCCACCGTCATAAGCAAGTGTCCATTGCTCATTCGGAATCAAATTCAACCATGCCTTGGCTTGGGGGTTCAGCATATTAATTTCTTCCATAATCTGCAAACATTTTCGCTTCTTACTTTGATCCCCGACTGCATACATCAACTTTTTCAGTTGATGATTCCTGAACTTTGTATTAAAGTTGCTTCGGATATGTCGGAGACAAAATCTGTACACTGCCATTAGCTCCTACCAACCAGGTAGTCGATGAAGGTTATTCACTATCCCAACGTGTCTATCGGATATTAAACAAATTCTTCAATCTTTTAGTACATGCGCTCTGGGTAACGACAAAAACCAACCCCAACTGTCATTAGTTTCCTCGTCAACGACTGCAAAAGAAAGATGTAATATATGATTGTTGGCATCTTGACCAACTACTATTAATAATTTTCCCTTGTATATACTCCTAAGAAATGTCCTGTCGACGCTGACTACCGGTTTCAAGTAAATAAATGCATCAACGCATGGCTTGAACGCCCAAAAAACATATCCAAATGTCTTTGTGCCATTGCTGTCCATGGGTTGGAAATGCCATACCACTACGGTACCTAGATTGACATCTTGTAAGGCTTGCATATACCGTGATAATTGTGCAAATGAAGAAGGCTAGTCACCATAAATCATCTCAATGGCATGCCTGCGCGCGTTCCATCATTTCTTGTAAGATGGAGTGAAATATAAAGTGTCATGTATATTATTGTTTATCTCACTGGCCATTATTTCTAGATTATTGTGAATCATTGATATAATATGTTTCACCATAAATTTAGAGCTCATGTTGCGATGGTTGTCATCTATTGTTCGAAGTAGACAAATGTGCTCTCCATGCCCTCGAGTAATTTGCCACAGTCCACAACATATTTTCTTTCGCGCACAAATTCGCCAACAACAGGGATGTTGAGGAGTTGAATTTTTGCATTCGGCAATCCAGAATACGCTTTTACTTTCTTGTACTATGAACTCATGACCCAATCTGACAGACCATGATCGAACTGCCCAAAGTAACTCTTTCTTATTTTTGAACCACATTCCAATCCTCAAGTCATTATTAGATTCTGACCATAAATCCATCTGACTGCTTCCCGTTACCATTCCATCACATTCATTTTCCATTTCTTGAGAAGTAGCCAACCTGTCAAGATATATTGAATACAATAGATTATACAATCGGTCTGGTTTAGCAGGTATATTAGCAGGTTGTGTCATTACAAAAGGGCCAGGACCATGTTCTCTAGCATCACCATCCTTCTCGCTCTCGTCGGGAGTATCTTCTGCATCAGGTCCATTAATGTCGGATGTTGCTCCTCAACCATCCACGGTCGCCTCTGGAGTACCTACCCAATTAGGCTCTCGAGCAACCCACTCATCGACTGGGGTAATATCTAATGGAATATCTATTTTCGCAGTAGAAAACAACGGCACGGGGTTGGGTTATGTTTGTATAGGCTAAACATCGACATGAAATAGAGGCATGACAAACCCTATCGAAGTTGGTCCGACGATTGGGATATCCGGAACATGTCCAAGATTACTGGCGTAAGCAGGTGTAGGCACATTTAAATCAATATTAGCCCAGTGCACTGGAGTGGCTGAATTCACTAATTCAGTGAATGATTCCTTAATAGGCGTGGGGTTGTGTTGTTCTGCAAGATTTATATCTGTTATGTTTTGAATCTGTACCATCTTATGATGAACATGGAGATCGATTAGTTGTCCCTTCACGGTACATACATAGTACCACAAGCTTTCCATATCTTCATTGCCTGTTATGGAAGTTGTTGTAGACCCTAGTGCAGTGCCAAAAATAGTATCTTCTCTCATTGTTATTTGTAACTGAATAGTAGACATGTCTAATCCACGAAGTGTACATATTTTGTTGACTAAACCGAGGTAACTAACTCAATTTTTAACAATCAATGCCTTATGACATGGACCGTTAAAAAAATCATAGTTTGGGGTACGTATAATCTCGCAATCCCAATATAACTGTAATCTAAAAGGTTGTTCTAGTGACATTGTGCCTAAATAAACAATGTAAAAGAATTTTTGTATCAAAAAAATAAATAAATAAAGTATATCGCAGCCTTGAATTACTATATGAAACCAATATTATTATTATTCAGCACATCTCAACCCAAAACAATGTATTGTGCTATACAATATAAATATAAATCAATTAATCATCACAAATAATCAAAAATCAAATATCAAACAAAATAGTTAGTTGTTTTTTTATATTTAATTTAATTTAATTTAATTATAATTTACGTCCATGTTACAATTAAATTACATGGACGTAATAAATTAAATTATTAAATTCACCATAAAAGCTAAACATAAGGTTCACCCTTAATTTTTAATATATACTATATTAAATTTTTTCATTTAATTTGAAAATTTGTGCATAATTAGATATTTTTCGTCTAATTTATATTAATATTTTCCCAATCAAATTATTAGAAATAATTAGTCTCATTATTCAACACATCTCAATCCAAAATAATATATTGTGTTATATAATAAATATCAATATAAATCAATTAATCATCACAAATAATCAAAAAGCAAACATCAAACAAAATATAACGATTTTTTAACATGGACGTAAATTACAATTAAACTAAACTAAATTAAATTAAATTAAATATAAAAAAACAACTAACTAAAAATTAAAAATAAATTAGATTATTAAGTTCACCATAAAAGCTAAAGATAAGGTTCACCCTTAATTTTTAATATATACTATATTAAATTTTTTCATTTAATTTGAAAATTTGTGCATAATTAGATATTTTTCGTCTAATTTATATTAATATTTTCCCAATCAAATTATTAGAAATAATTAGTCTCATTATTCATCACATCTCAATCCAAAACAATATATTGTGCTATACAATATAAATATAATTCAATTAATCGTCACAAATAATCGAAAACCAAATATAAAAAAAATATAACGATTTTTTAACATGGACGAAAATTACAATTAAATTAAATTAAGTATAAAAAAAACAACTAACTAAAAATTGCAAATAAATTAAATTATTAAGTTCACCATAAAAGCTAAAGATAAGGTTCCCCCTAAATTTTCAATATATACTACATTAAATTTTTTTTTCATTTAATTTGAAACGTTGTGCATAATTAGATATTTTTCGTCTAATTTATATTAATATTTTCCTAATCAAATTGTTAGAAATAATTAGTTGATCATTTTTCCTTTAACCTAACAGTAAGTAATTTAGTCAAAAATCAATCATACACAGTTTATATCATTCAACAAAACATAAAATAGACCAAATTAATAATTTACTCTATATTTTGATTAAACAAATCAAAACATATTATAAATTGGTCAATATTTTACTAAACATAATATATAAAAACCCCAATAATTTCACTATAAGTGCACAATCTAATAATCAATTTTTTAATATTAACTTCAAATATATCTATTTGAACAAATAAATTAATTAATTGACACAATCTCTATTTTTTCTTTAAAAAGAAAAACCTGTAATATAGAAGTCGCGTGTATGGCTCGGGTGCATAGACAGCAACACTTTTTCTGATTTGTAATTCCAGCACAAACCTTCGACGATAAATTAGTGGTGATGAAAAGAAATAAATATGATATATAATTTTGGATGAGCGGGAGAAGAAAATAGCTTGAAAAGTTTAAAAACAGAGAAAAGAAAAACTACTCGTATTTTGCCGACGACTTTCTGCTGTATTTGAGAGAAGATGAATGAAGATGAATGAAATGAACTCGGCCATTGTTTGCATTTATAGACAAAATTTTTCCCTGTTCCTCCTGTGAATTACTTTGCATGATCACATGAAGGGCAGCTTTTAGTGGAATCTCTGTGGAATCAGAGATTCCACTGAATAAAGCCACAGAAACCGGCTGGCGCGTGGAGAAAAGCCGACATCCTCGTGTCTGTCAGATGCGAGGTACTGTGTACCTCGCGTTTGGCAAACACGAGATTGTCTGCTTTTTCAGCTTTTCTGCAAGCTTTTCCAGCTTTTTTGCATTTTGTCTAACACGTTGACTACTTGTTGGATGAAGAAATGTCGGGCATTCCTTGTGTTTGCAGACACGAGATACAGCTTCTCCTCGTGTCTAGCAAACACGAGGTACCTCCTCTCATGAGGTGTCCCAAATTTTGTACTTCCATCTGGACTTCCTTTTTGAAATTTTACCATTTTGGTCGATAACCCGGCTTTCTGGAGCCGGTGACCAGCTGAAACAAATTCCAGCTAGTCCGAAAAATTGCACGCGATGGGTGGTCTAGGTTGGAACAAATTCCAACCAAGCTGTGGCTCTCATTCAAGCCCTTCCCCAAGCTTATTCAAAGCCTGAACAAGATAAAACAATTTCAAAACCTGGACAAGATATGTCGTGGCTTATTCCTTTTGTCTTACTTTCTTTCCACCAACCGCCTTGCATTCACACAGACTTTGTACAAAGCCTTGGACCCACCAGCTCAATCCATTTAGAATATTAACAATTCGAGCAGCAATTGGAGCCAATTCATATCCATCAATTGGAAACGACACCAATTCAGCAATACAGAAACAATATGATTCAATATACTATCATAATATTATATATTACTACGAAACCAAATCTGAAGAATTTGAAACAATTTCCTGTTCTACAATAGGAAAGTTCGCTTCCACCAATTGGAAACAATATCATATTCTTTCACAATTGTTTTCGGCTGCTACCTTTCTAATTTTGAAACAATTTCCTAGTGATTCAATTTTTGTTCGGCAACAATTTCCATCAACTGGAAACAATTGCAATTTCTTTTTTATTTGGAAACAATTTCTTCAAGATTTCATAAATCCTTTTTATTGAAACAATTTAAATAATTAACGTGCTAAGAAAAATATAACCGATATAAAATGAATTTTCAAAATTAAAATATTTGTGAAACAATTTCAAGACCAAAATTTATTTATGAAACAATTTTAAAATTAATAATATTTATGAAACAATTTTATAACACAGTTAACACCCGCAAAATATATACGAGTTGGCTCTAATAGCATTATTGGATTTCGATCATGCAAACCAGTTTACGTATAACAGAAGCATGATGAGCCCATAACCCACAAGTCACAGGATCCGAACCTATCTCTGATATCACTATTAGATTTCAATCATGCAAACTAATTTAGCCATTGAGGAAAATTAAAATGAAATCCATTCAAAAGATCACTCGTATGTAATTAAACGAATTAGGAAAATGAAGAAATATTTGTTACCTCGAAAATGAAACATTTAAAATTTTCCTTCGCGCGCAAAACCCTTCCGAAAAATTGTCCAAACCTTGAACCACAAAATTTCAACAATACAATTTTTTTTAATATTGATCCAAAACCCTTACGAAAAATTGTCCAAACCTTGAACCACAAAATTTCAACAATACAATTTTTTTTAATATTGATCCACACGATAATATATTCAAAAACCACTGAAATTTTCTGCTAAAAAAATTTAGATTTTAATTTTTTAAAAGGAAAAAACCAGAAAAGGCTTTCGTTTTGAGGGTGGCTATTCTCTAAGGAACAATAGAAAACACCCATATATACCCTTCATTTTCAGCATCCAAAACATATATATGTATATATATGTTTTTTTCGACGAAAACCGCTTTTCACCACACCAGTCACTTTTGTTTCCTAAAAAATTTTCAAACATAACAACTAAGCCTTTTCATTTGTTTCCTAAACAATTCATGGAAGCAATAATATCAATAATGGGCCATTGGGTTTTTAAATTGTAATTAAGCCCACAAACTTTCTTCAATCATAATTAACCCCAACAATTATAACTACTTATAATTTGCTTATAAACTTATTCCTTCTCACAAATTAACTCCATAATATTATCAAATAATATCTTAAGTATCAATTCCTCTATTGTGTAACTTATTAATTTTTCCAGTCTATTGGTAGCAAAATATGAATTAGTGCTAATCACTATAGAATTAATAATTCTTAATAATTAGAATTAACTTATTGATTGTAATTAAGATTAATTTATTAATTCTTTAATTAATAAATCCATATTTAGCATATCAAGAGCGGCATCTAGCATTGTATCATAACTACCCAAAAGTTCAGAAAGTCAAGTACCTTGATATGAACCTTTCAATAACAAAATATTAGTACAATAAACTCCTTTCATCATACTATATCTCATTCGGTTTTAGAGTACTGAATTAGTGTCAACTCTTATTAGAATATAATTAATTCTAACCCGAATTTATTAGTACTTATTCTTGAATCAAGTACTCGACATGTGTATCAATTGAAACTATGTGTAGTCAATTGAAACTATTTTCAACACATAGTTGCCTTGGCCAAGGATTTCTCGAGTAATGATTCCATACAAGTGGTTATGAGATATATGCCCCTACTATTAGGAGTGATAAATCCTTTATTGATCTTCTTAACTACTTTTGTTTACTTTATGTTATACCCAACATCTATCTCATAGGCAGTCTTGTAGGGACTCTAGAGATTGGAATTAAAGCACAAGATCAGTAAACAAAGTACCTTGGAGATCTCAAGTCTAATGACACTTGCACATATTCTATAATGATATTTTATTACTAACACTAAATAGTTATCCATGTGATTATCTCATAGTTAGGTCATCTAATGAACTTATTCAAATAACAAGTATCCGTGTGTTTACTTTTAGCATCACAATACTCATAGATGTGAGAACCACGGCTTGATCAAATCAAGAAGTATAACACATGCTAGTCTTAGTGCATTAATGATGTCCTATCTCATTAATACTATGACTATGGATGGTTTAAGTACATGTACTACATAGTGTAATAGAAATCTCACATTATGATCTATATCATAATTTTCTTAACACCATACTATCTACTTAGGACTTTATCTAACAATTATATACACATATACACGAAATTATTAATTAAATTGAAAGATAAAGAATGCCTTTCATTATATAAATGTGTCATATACAATATACAAGTGATTTTCTCTAGGGCATAGCACTAACATGCGAGCCGATGGATGATACCAATTTTTCTACCAAATCCTCTAGTGATAGCTTTTATGGACATTGAAGAGGTGGAGGAGGAGGTGTATGATAAGGAACAGGCACTTGAGGCCTAGTCATAGGGCGTGCTTGAGCACCTTGAGGGAATGGTTGGATTTTTCCTTGATTGCTCCACAAGAAGTTAGAATGATTGCGCCAACTAGGATTGTAAGTGTTCCCATAAGGATTGTTTCATTTTCAAGCATTTGCCACAAAATCAGCTTGCTCTACCAATTGCTCACTACTTGAATCCATAGATTGACACTCATGATTGGGATGTCTACCTTCACAAAATCGTAGCTCATGACTTAGGCTTTTGGATTAGTGTTCATCTTCTCGATTTTCTTGATAGGACCTTCCAACTTTACCTCCATAGCTATTATCCCATTGATGCTATGCATTCTTTGAGTGTGTGCTTCAAGACTCAGGCTACCCCACAAATATTTATTCATTGCTAGGTTCTTATTCAAATCTCTTAGCTCTTCGGGAGTCTTGGTTGATGTAGAACCACCTAAGGATGCCTTCAAAAGTTGCTTGGTGGCAAAGTTGAGTCCATTATGAAAAGTAAGTATTTGAAAGCCTAAGTCCGATCCATATTGTGGGCATTTTCTTAAAAACTCCTTCCAACGCTCCAAGATATCATACAATGCCTCTCTCCCTGCCTAAATAAAGAAAAAGATGTCATTCCTAAGTTTGACAATGCGAACTAGAGAAAAATATTTTGCAATAAATTTTTGTGCCAAATCATCCCAAGTAGTAATCGAGCTAGGAGGCAAAGATTTGAACAAAAATTTAGCCTTTTCTTGAAGTGAAAATGGGAAGAACCTCAATCTGGTTACATATTTAGATCCTCCATTCAGCTTCAAAGTGTCGCAGATCTCAAGGAAACTTGCAATATGTGCATTAGGATCTTGATATGATAGTCCATCAAATTGTACTGTCTACTGCACCATTTGGATAACTGAAAGCTTCAACTCAAAGTTATTAGCTTCAACTCGTGGCCTCACAATAATTTATTCAACCCCTTGAAAAAAAGGTCTCATATAATTGCCTATAGTTCTTCTTCCATTTCCATTTCCATTCTGTGGCTCATCTCCATGAATCCCAACGTTTTCTCCAATTGGATCCATACCTTCCAAGTTCTCTAAAAGCATAAAAATCTACTTCCCTCTTCCAAATTTTGAGTTACCATACTTTCCTCTTGCCTCTCTCTCCTCAATCTTCTTAAGGTCCTTTCTATTTCTAGGTCAAAATTCTCCAATTGCCCTTGCATCTCCTGTTCATATAAGAAAAGATCTTCATTCAACCAAAACACAAAACCAACATTACTCCCAAGATTAAATCAACTTTCCAAAGGACATATAGGATCGAATTAAAATTAAATATGTACTCAAAACAAAAAGATAACTAGAAATAATTTATCCAACAAATCAACAAATAGCATATAAAATAATCAATCAATCAATAAATAATCTCCAACCAAAGTTTTCAACCAAAAATAAAACTTGCACAGCAACAACAATAAGAGAACTCTTAAATACAATTACGCAAAAATTTTTCAAATCTAAAGTACACATACAAATAATTTTTATATTTAAATTATTCACAAAGAATATGCACAACTAACTACGTTAGTCATAGTTACAAATATGTACAATTACAAGACCAAATCAACGAAACTCAAGTAATTTAACATACTGTCATTCAATCCACAGTAACAGCACCAAAAAATTAATGTGTGCGGTTTGTGTGTATACTCATGTATAGGAAGAATTGTTAATATTTCAAACAAAAATAGCCAAGTCTTAATCTAAATACCAGAAATCACTCACACAACACACATATGGGTAAGTATATCCATTGTGTAGCATATAATTCTAGTAAGTAAATATTGTATTCCTCCGGTAATGTGACAAATACTTCTACTACGCCCTTGTTTTATTGTTTGGTAAATTATTCCATTAGGAATGTGATGAATAGGAAAGGGGATCAAACCCAAGTATACCTAAGAACCCTCCGTAAATCACCAAACATCCTTAAGAAGAGAAGGATAAGTTATGCAATCAAAAAGACATTTCACGTTATCAAGTTAAACATCAATCAACTAAATAGATCTATTAATACTCTATAAAAGCACTAATTGGGCAATCTAAATCAAGGCCCACTCTCTCTTGAGTTATGAATCTCTTACCCTCAATCTCATTAGTGGGTATCTCTACCTCACAAACCTAGTTCAAGAGGTATTACGACCAATTACCTACTTTTCGTTTGGGGGAAATGATGTCCCTATCTCTAGGCAACCCCATGACCCTTCAATCACCAAGTTCTATGCCCTCAAACTCTCTCGCTAGTTAATCAAGGGTAAACCCATATGGTAAATCAACTAATCAAGCATCTCAACTTTTAACCCATCTCTCGAAATCATTAAAGTCAAGATAAACTTAATAATCAACAATCCAACACAAATTTAGTGATTGAATGACAAAGTAGATTTCAATAATTCAAAGTAAAAGTCAATATCTAACAAATATAAAGGTTCAATCTTTTAATTATAAAATGAATCATGAATGCCCAATAAAAACAAGAAAAGAAATACAAGAGAAAAAAAAACTCGTAGATAAGTTGTGATTTTCTTCTTCTTGAATCTCCTATTGAAGATACCTTTTTCTCTTCAAAAATGGCTTAGATCATTTCCTGGTGCCTCTTTAGTTGGTGAATCGGCCCCTATTGCCATGAACTGGTGCCGTGTAGCTTTATAACCGGTGCCTTTTATGTCCACGTTGTTGGGTCTAAACTCTTTGTTCTAAATCGATGCCTGTTTAGCTCTATAACCGACACCAATTTTGTCCTCTTTTACTCTGTTTTCACCTTATTCGTCCAACTATCTTCTATTTATGTATTCTACACAAAACAAGGCAAAAATAAGATGAATGAATATGAAGGCAATGAATACAGAGGAAGCCATACATGAGATGAAAATAAAACTAGAAAAGGCATCATATACAACGCAACGGAAGGCAAAAAATGAATACCTCTTCTGGGCGTTGCTTTGTTTGGCCGCGAGGAAGATGATGGAAGGATAGTCACGTCTCCCTCACCCGTTAACACTTCCAGTTGATGACTAGTGATCTTTCAGCTTCTCCTTAGCATGTACGCAAGCTCTTTACTTCTCAGAATATTCCATCGCCCAATCTAGTTGGTAAGACAACTTAGGCGAGCAAAGGTACTACTTGATTTTAGCAATATCAAAAAGAATAAAAAGGAAGAAAATCAAAACGAGAGAGAGAGAGAGAGCAGAGGCTGTGTTGTTCATGTGTCTTCTGTGAAGAACTGAATTTCATGACTATTCACTCTACCAGATAACCAAAATACCGAGGTTTTGATATTTCAAAACTCTTCAGGTTATCAACAGAAGAGATTTGGGTAATCCTTAACTCTTTTGTACTGTGAATAAAAACAACCCTTTAGTCCAAGCCATTGGGCCAAAATAATTTATTATTTTTCTTTGGACCAAATGAGCCCCAAAATAATAACCATTAACTATTTATTTTCTAGGCCTATTAAAATAACTCAATAAATAATTAATGAGTCCAAATGAACTAAAATAATTATTTAAGTCTTTTATTAAAAGCCCAGGTTAATTTTTTTAATTATTCAATCTAGGCTTAGGCCTTGAATAATTAATTAACTAATTAAATTAGATAATAAATTTAATTTCTCTAATTCTTTTATTTTATTTCAGTCCAAAAAATATATTAGACTTCTTGAATAAAATTAAATTTTTTTTTGTGACCATTTCCTCGACCTAAAATAATTGGGACTTACGGACTATTCTAAGGACCAAAAAGACACATTGTCTTGGCTACTAAATGACTAAAATATCATTGTTATATAAATAGCTATATTTTGTATTTTAAATATTTTATAATAGCACTATAAGAAAATATTGACCTCAAGGACAATGCTGCGTTAGCTATGCTTTTGACCTACAGGTGAAATGACTAAAACACCCATCTATACATCACCATGCATTTAGAGAGAAAAGAGTGTACTAACACCTTTCTAAAAGACATCTACCATTTTTAAACTTCTAGTCCAGTGATCCACGACTTCTTGGAATATTTTCTCTTTCCAAGAGAGTTACCCTAAAGCCAATATCCAAGTCATGTTCCCTAAGACCCTAAATAATTAGATCATTCAAACAACCACAATGGGCAATATAGTGTAGCCATTATCTCATACAAGTTTGTCTTGACTAACTAATCACATATACATAATATACAAGTGTATTGGTCATTCTCAAGAATCTTAACGATAGTATATCAAAGCATACGCTTCTAGCTTCATCAGACTATCAACTTATACTCAAGTTGTAGAATACAAGTCTGACGAAGAGTAGTCTATTTAGAAACCCAGACTACTACTAAAGGTAAGCCAATATTCCTTATTTAGAATTCATAACACAATAACCTTGCCATGATGAGATTTCCATTCTCATCATCTGATTGAGAACAATAGTTTATATGTCAAGTATCCCATGGTTCATACCTTATTGTGAAAGACTCCATTCACATGAATTATTTACTTAAACACAATGGGTCTTTTTTAATAAAATCGTTCATAAATATAAAGAAGATTTCATAAATAAATTCTAAAAAATACTTTTATTAATATAAGTCAAAATTACATCAAAACCTAGTCTAAGAGGGAATACATCCCAACAATCTCCTACTTGCATTCTAAGACTAAGTATATCCAAAGGTACCCACCCATATGGCGTTTAAGTGTCTTCTAATAACTCTCTCTGCCAAAGGTTTGGTAAAAGGATCTACTAGATTATTTTTCGAGGCAATCTGTTCCACCACGACTTCTCGTCTCTGGATGAAATCCCAGATCAGGTGGTACATTTTCTCTATGTGCTTTCTATTTTTATGGTTCCTTAGTTCTTTGGATTGTGAGGCTGCACCAGTGTTGTCACTACAGGAGAAATGGACTTTAGTGACAAAAAATATTAGTGACACCAAAATGCTTGTTACTAAATAATTAGTGACAAACCATTAAATTGTCAGTAAAGGTCAAACTTTTAGTGACAATATAAACTCTTGTCACAAAATGATAACATTTACTGGCAGTAGAAAATGTAGTCACTAAATTTTGTCACTAAAAGCTTTTCCGCTAATCTCATTTGAAAACAAAAAATCTATTTAGTGACAACTAAAAAATTGTTGTCACTAAAACGAAACTATTGTCACTAAATAATGCACTTATAGCGACAAAAAAAATATCTTTTCACTAAATAGTATACTTATAGTGACAACATTTTTCTTGTCACTATTTATGTGCATTTAGTGATGAAAAGCATTGGAGAAATGTGCATTAGTGACAAAAAATATTAGTGACAACAAAATGCGTGTCACTAAATAACATGAATTGGAGACAACATTTTATGTTGCTAAGACAAACCTTTAGTGACAACAAAAATGATTGTCACTAAATGATAACTTTTAGTGTGAATGGAAAACTTTGTCACTAAAGGCTTTCCCGCCAATCTCATTTGAAAGCGAGAAATCTCATTAGTGACAACACCAATTTTTATAAAGATATTTATAAAGATAGGCACTTTAAATTAATAATCTAACCGTTAAATTTGTATAAATTGTAAGGAAAAGTGTTATGATCAAATTTAAAGATAATCGGATATACTTTTGCACGTAATCCTTCAAAATATCTACAAAAATACTGAAAACTAAAGGTATTTACAAATATAGGCACTGCAAATTAAAGATCCAACCGTTAGATTTGTTAAAATTGTTAAGAAAAATGTTATAAACAAATTTAAAGGTAATCAGATATATTTTGACACGCAATCCAGTTAAATATCTACAGAAATCTAAAAAACTAAGGCATTTACAAAGACAGGCAGTTTAAATTAATGATCCAACCGTTAGATTTGTTTAAATTGCTAAGAAAAGTGTTATGACCAAATTTGAAGATAATTGGAAATATTTTGGCATGCAATCCAACAAATATCAACAAAAATACCGAAATCCAAAGGTATTTACAAAGATAGGAACTTTCAATTAATGATGCGACCATTAGATTTGTTTAAATTGCTAAGAAAAGTGTTATGACCAAATTTGAAGATAATCGGATATATTTTGGCATGCAATCCAACAAATATCAACAAAAATACCGAAATCCTAAGGCATTTACAAAGATAGGCACTTTCAATAAATGATGCGACCGTTAGATTTGTTTAAATTGCTAAGAAAAGTGTTATGACCAAATTTGAAGATAATCGGATATATTTTGGCATGCAATCCAACAAATGTCTACAAAAAGACAGAAAACCAAAGGCATTTACAAAGATAGGCACTTTCAATTAATGATCTGACCATTAGATTTGTTCAAATTACTACAAAAATTGTTATGACCAAGTTTGAAGTTAATCGGATATATTTTGGCATGCAATCCAACAAATGTCTACCAAAAAGACCGAAAATCTAAGGCATTTACAAAGATAGGCACTTTCAATTAATGATCCGACCGTTAGATTTGTTTAAATTGATAATAAAAGTGTTATGACCAAATTTGAAGATAATCGGATATATTTTGGCATGCATTCAACAAATGTCTACAAAAAGACCGAAAACCTAAGGCGTTTACAAAGAAAGGAACTTTGAATTAATGATCCGACCGTTAGATTTGTTGAAATTGTTAAGAAAAATGTTATAAACAAATTTAAAGATAATCAGATATATTTTGACACGCAATCCAGTTAAATATCTACAAAAATCTAAAAAACTAAGGCATTTACAAAGACAGACAGTTTAAATTAATGATCGAACTGTTATTTTTTTAAATTGCTAAGAAAAGTGTTATGACCAAATTTGAAGATAATCGGATATATTTTGACATGCAATCCAACAATTGTCTACAAAAGACCGAAAACCTAAGGTATTTACAAAGATAGGCACTTTCAATTAATGATCCGACCGTTAGATTCGTTTAAATTATTACAAAAAGTTTTATGACCAAGTTTGGAGTTAATCGGATATATTTTGGCATGCATTCCAACAAATGTCTATAAAAATACCGAAAACCTAAGACATTTACAAAGATAGGCACTTTCAATTAATGATCCGACTGTCAGATTTGTTTAAATTACTACAAAAAGTTTTATGACCATGTTTGAAGTTAATCGGATATATTTTGGCATGCAATGCAACAAATGTCTACAAAAAGACCGAAAACCTAAGGCATTTTCAAAGATAGGCACTTTCAATTAATGATCCGACCGTTAGATTTGTTTAAATTGCTAAGAAAAGTGTTATGCCCAAGTTTAAATATAATTGGATATATTTTGGCATGTAATCCAACAAATGTCTACAAAAAGACCGAAAACCTAAGCCATTTACAAAGATAGGAACTTTCAATTAATGATCTGACCGTTAGATTTGTTTAAATTGTTAAGAAAAATGTTATAAACAAATTTAAAGGTAATCAGATATATTTTGACACACAATCCAGTTAAATATCTACAGAAATCTAAAAAACTAAGGCATTTACAAAGATTGAAACTTTCAATTAATGATCCGACCATTAGATTTGTTTAAATTGCTAATAAAAGTGTTATGACCAAATTTGAAGATAATCAGATATATTTTGGCATGCATTCCAACAAATGTCTATAAAAATACCGAAAACCTAAGGCATTTACAAAGATAGGCACTTTCAATTAATGATCCGACTGTTAGATTTGTTTAAATTACTACAAAAAGTTTTATGACCATGTTTCAAGTTAATTGGATATATTTTGGCATGCAATGCAACAAATGTCTACAAAAAGACCGAAAACCTAAGGCATTTTCAAAGATAGGCACTTTCAATTAATGATCCGACCGTTAGATTTGTTTAAATTACTACAAAAAGTTTTATGACCAAGTTTGAAGTTAATCGGATATATTTTGGCATGCAATGCAACAAATGTCTACAAAAAGACCGAAAACCTAAGGCATTTACAAAGATAGACACTTTCAATTAATGATCCGACCATTAGATTTGTTGAAATTTCTAAGAAAAGTGTTTTGTCCAAGTTTGAATATAATCGAATATATTTTTGCATGCAATCCACCAAATGTCTACAAAAAGACCGAAAACCTAAGGCATTTACAAAGATAGGCACTTTCAATTAATGATCCGACCTTTAGATTTGTTTAAATTGCTAATAAAAGTGTTATGACCAAATTTGAAGATAATCAGATATATTTTGTCATGCAATCCAACAAATGTCTACAAAAAGACCGAAAACCTAAGGCATTTACAAAGATAGGAACTTTGAATTAATGATCCGACTGTTAGATTTGTTGAAATTGTTAAGAAAAATGTTATAAACAAATTTAAAGGTAATCAGATTTGTTTTGACACGCAATCTAGTTAAATATCTACAGAAATCTAAAAAACTAAGGCATTTACAAAGACAGGTAGTTTAAATTAATGATCCAACCATTAGATTTGTTTAAATTGTTAAAAAAAGTGTTATGACCAAATTTGAAGATAATCGGATATATTTTGACATGCAATCCAACAATTGTCTACAAAAAGACCGAAAACCTAAGACATTTACAAAGATAGGCACTTTCAATTAATGATCCGACCGTTAGATTTGTTTAAATTACTACAAAAAGTTTTATGACCAAGTTTGAAGTTAATCGGATATATTTTGGCATGTAATGCAACAAATGTCTACAAAAAGACCAAAAACTTAAGGCATTTACAAAGATAGGAACTTTCAATTAATGATCCGACCATTAGATTTGTTTAAATTGCTAAGAAAAGTGTTATGACAAAATTTAAATATAATCAGATATATTTTGGCATGCAATCCAACAAATGTCTACAAAAAGACCGAAAACCTAAGGAATTTAACTTGATAAGAAAAGTGTTATGACCAAAATTGAAGATAATCGGATATATTTTGTGTACTCTCAATGATAAATAGTTCTTCAAAATAATTTTTTGTCTACAATTTTGAACATTTTTTTGCCACGGAATTTTTTTCCGTTTTTTATAATTTATTAGTTATATTGGTTTGTATTAATTTTTGTTCCTTACCTTTTATATAACAACGACGAAATATTTTGTAAGTATCTTGATTTATTTATTTTCTAATGTGTGTGTATATGAGTGTGTGTATATGTACTTCAATATGTATGGTGGGTGTGTGTGTGTCTATATATAAATCTTTCTCTGTCTCTCTCTCTATCTCTCTCTCTCTCTCTCTCTCTCTCTCTATATATATATATATATATATATATATTACTTATATTGGTTTGTATTAATTTTTGTTCCATACCTTTTAAATAACAATGACAAAATATTTTGTAAGTATCTTGATTTATTTATTTTCTAATGCGTTCACTCTTGAAATGAAATTGAAAATAAGATGTATTATTTTTTAGTATCGAAATATACGTTTGTATTAAAATTATAAATTTTAAAGAAACGATATAATTTTATTTTATTTCGATTTTATATGTGCGTATATTTATGATTATGATTTTATATATGCGTGTGGGTTATATTGTGTATGAATTTATGCATATATTTATGATTATGATTGTAGATGTGTGTGTGGGTTATATTGTGTATGAATTTATGCATAAATATATATATATATATATATATATATATGTATTAATCATTTAATAAAAAAGATGGTATAATTGATATTATATAAAATTTTAAAATTATATAAATATACAACATATTTTTTATATTGAATAATATAGTTTTATATTAAATATAAATATACAAATTTTTTTGTGTGTTCCGTAGCCAATTTGTGACTATTTGCCACGGATTTGTCACGAAATCACAAAAATTGCTCCTAATCCTTGACAAATCCATGGCAGATTATCACAGATTTGCCACGAAATCACAAAAATTGCTACTAATCCCTGACAACTCCATGGCAGATTATCACAGATTTGCCACGACATTTTTTCATTTTTTTGTTCCCTTTTTTCTGAGATAATCTGCAAAAAAAAAAAAAAAAATCATTTTTTTTCAAACACTTCGAAATTTTTTCTTCTTCTTAGACTACCCAGTTTCTTCTTCTTCCTACTCCCTCTTCCTCCTACCCCCCTCAGCCCTTCTGACCCCCTCCCCGTACCCCAGCCCCCGCGCCCTTCACCACCTCCACTTCTCCCCCGGCAGCCCCCCGCTCCTCCAGCCGTACCTTGCCCACTCTCCCCCTCCCCGCAGCCCCTTCTCCCCCCCCCCCCAAGCAACCCCCGCTCCCCCCGCAGCGTCCCTTGCCCACTCTCCCCGCGAGCCCCCCGCCTGTCTCCGCTTCCTCCTCCAGATCTCGTCACCTGGTGCACCCAACCCGCGGCCCCTCACTCCGTAGGCCCCCAGCTCATCCCGAGCTCTCCCAGCCTGCGACCCCGAGCTTCCCGCGGCAACCCCGAGCTTCTCGCGATTCCCTCCTCCCGCCTCCGTTCTCCTTCTCTCTGACACTATTTTTTGCTTCTGCCTGTTCTAAGAATAGCTGTCTTGCTTTAGGTGCTCAACAAGAGAAGTGATTCTAGTGATAGTTTGGAAAATGTTGAACCAGCCAAGCTGCCCAGTAATTTGGTTATGCCTTTGGACAAAGGGGTGAGCTTTTGTATTCTGAGATGAAATTTGGTCTTTAGCAACCTTTGCCGCCTCTAGTTATCACAGACAGGCCTCTTCTGAAGCATTTAAAAATAATATCCAGATACTGATCTTTAGTTGATTCATTTTATGCTGTTAAAAATTTGTGTATGCAATCAGAATTGCGAGCTATCAAATTCTGCTGAAAGCAAGGACGTAATTGACTCTCTGTTTGTGTGGTGACATTTTAGGTACTCGTTATGGTGCTAGTCTGCTATGCAATTGAATATCTCACACTTGAGCCCTGTTTTCACAGAGAGTCAATTGGCCACTTTGGCCATATGGTGAATGCAATGCAACGTTTGAATCCTCTGTCAGTTCAGTAGGTTTCAGAATTTTTCTTAATTATTCAATATACCGTTCATATTGCATATGATAGAGATTTATTATTGGCCTACTAGAACTCATGTCAATAATAAGTTAAGTACATTATCTTGTATTTGATAGAAATAACTATAACTTCATGGTTGAAATTAATCAATTACATAAAACAAGATTAATCAAAAAGGTTGAAATGTTTGCGGTATGCTATATCAGCTATACATCTATTGGCGAATTGCTAATGTCTAGTGATTGTACAGTTAGAAAAAAAATAATCCAAAGTGATTCTTTAAATATACTTCTGGTATATTGAAAGAGTGAACCTAAACCAAGTTATGAGTTGAATCAGGATATAGGTCATTCTAAAAGTTTTCTTTTTTTCTGCTCGTTGAAAACAAATTAGTTCAGCTGACAAGAAACATGGCTTGATGGATAATGAGTTTACGCAGCAATTTTGGGACTCATAATACCTTTAACTTGGGCAGCGGGGCAGGAACGGAAATGAGACTCTCCTGAGCAGATTGTTTCTAAACTTAGTTAAAGACTAAGTGACTGGAATTGTCAAGCTTTATTTTAACTCCCGTACCCCCGTCTTTTTTCATACCAAAAGCAGTCTCCTCACTCTTAACTTGGGCATTGGAATTGATCATCCTATCATCTAATAGTATATTGTCAAATCCTTGTTACACTATGGTGAATGTATTTCTCTATATATAAACGTGCATATGCACATAGATGAAAATCTTGTTAAAGAGAAATAAAAGAGATCCAAATTTCCATATTCACTTTCCAAAATAAACCATTCCCCAGAAAAGCATCCTTTTTGTCATTTTCTATTTCTTCGGATGGCTTTAGTGACAGCTTAACCCTCCAAGTTTCAGAAGAAATGCTTGTTCAATCTCTCATTGAGCTTTTCAGTGATGCAAAAATTCTGGAAGCACGAGGAGCAGCCTCAAAACAAGCATATCAGGCATTTTCAAGTGGTGTTCTTGAAAATATATGGAGTCTATTTCAATTCCATATTTTAGACAAAGCCACACCTGTTGGAAAGCTGTGATGCAGGTGAAAATTCTCTCTTTTTGAAACGTATTTCAGTTTATATGTCCTATTTGTGTGATTCATGTGGGCCTTGTGGTTGGCATATGCTTTGGAAGTAAAGAAAGGACTTGTGGCTGTTTGGAGAACCTCGAAGAAATGTACTTCTAGATCACATGCCTCAAAGCAACCCCTGCCAAGAGAGTCTAAATTCCAAAATCCATGCAATTCACGAATAAAATTTATAAGAGAAAAAAGCATAGCATGCTTAGATAAGGAGATGAAAAATATAATGCATGGGGAACTAAAAAGCTATTGTTGTTCTTTGCTGAAAATAATTGATGTGAAAACAGGGCTCAAGTGTGAGATATTCAATTGCATAGCAGATAATACTCCTAGCAGAATTTGGCTTCTCTATGTCCAGATTCGCAATTCAATTGGCCTGTTCCAGTATTTCTGATTTCATTTTTATCCTCTAGAAATGCTTTCATTTGTTGAATATACACCTTCATATTAGGCTTTACTCTGCTTTTTAGCTAATTTGAGTTTTGTAGTTATGACTATTGGATTCTAATGGGAAAATAAAAAGTCTTAAATGACTCTGCTTAGCAGTACAGGTTGAATTTAAAGTATATATGGTTAGTTATATTTTTTTTGAGAATTCTAGATGCTAAGTGAAGCATGGGTCAATTTTCCTCCAATTTTTCTCAGTATTTTTCTCCACTTTGCATTACATGCTAAGTGAAGCATGTATGATTACCCTTCCATTAGTTCTTAGTATTTTTTTTTTCTCTTTTTTTAACTTATAAGAATGGATCCCTTGAGTGATGGGTTATCATTCCTCATGAGTGATGGGTGATCATTCCCCATGGGTAGTGGGTGATTACCCTTTTATTGTTGTGATAGTTAAATTTTTTTTTTCAAATGTTGTTGATTTTGTGGTGGCTTTGTTCCTAGAAACGTCCAGTATACAAGGGAAACTCTGTCGAAATTTTTTTTTTTTTTTTTTTGCCATCTTGATACTCCAAATAAGTTGATTACATTTAAGCTTAAAAGCTATGCCCGCTCCTACATTTCTTGCATTCCCTTTTTGATGTGAGAATTTTCTTGGAGACTTGGCATGGTTTATTTGGAGTTTGATAGTAGATTCCAAGAAAGAAGGAGGTTGTAGAAGTTAGCCGTACCACATACAATTGGGACAAGGTCTATTGCACGTTTGCACGATGAAAAGGTAAAAACTAACTTTATTCAACATTTATATACCATAAATCACTGTCCAAAGAAGAGGAAAATAATTATTTGTCTTCTGATTTTTTAGCAAAAGAAGGAGGGAAAGGATCTTGATGATATTGAGATCTATGAGCTCACTCAGTTCTCCAAGAAAAAAGAAAGCCTTTGTGAATAAGAAAGCAAGAGATATGAAGAATGTCTAATAATATCACTGTTTAGAATCTATAACTTTATTTGACAATTCGGTAATCTTATTGTTTAGGAGAAAAGAAAAAGAGTACCTCACAATTTGAATAAGCTCGGCTGAAATTTGCGAGGAAACTATTGGCCACTTACCAGGGTACATACATAGTAGAGGAGCAAGTATGAAGCTGCTAAGATCATTCTATGAGGACCAACATATTTCAGAGATAGAAGAGAATAAGCATAAGAGAGAAGAAGTAGAGCAAAAAGTTGCCGAAATGAAGGAAGAGATCAAACTTTTGCAAGAAGAACAACAAAAGACAAATGATCTTTTGAAAACTATATTAGCACAGATGGCAAGAACTGAAGAGTATTTTGGCATCATTTTAATGTAAGTTGAAGGTTTCCCATTACACTTTTTTTTAAAAATTGAAGTACATTTTGCAAATTTATTGAATTACTAGTTAATATTTCTTACTTTATTTTTTCTTTTGCTATTTTTAGATAATTGAAACAAAGATGGAGCATATCACTATTTTGGCATGAAGTGTACAAGAGTATGTTTTTATTCCTTAATATAATTTCTTGGAACTTTATGCATTGGGCATTTTACAATTAATTTACAGTTGCTGGTGTGTTTTACCATGTGAAATTCCATTTTCATAACTTTGTTTTGTGAGTTTCTTGAATGAATCATGTTTATCCTGTACAAAGAAGTTTTGTTCTCCTTAGAAATACATTTTAGAAGTGATTTACACTTCTTTTGAATGAGTTTTGATATGAAAAAATGAAGTTATAACCCATTATTCTTCAGTTGGTAGAAAATTGAGTAGTTCATTCATTTATGCTTTGTAAATTTATATGATTTGTATTTGTTGATAAATAGTGGTTGGAAATACTAGTAAAAAATATGTTGAAGGCATCTTGTGATAAATAATGGTTGGAAATACTAGTAAAAAATATGTTAAATAGTGGGTTTTGATGAGCTCTTATTGAGTAAACTGAAGAATTGAGTGAAATTCTAATGAATTGTGATTGCTCGACACGCTATCAAGTGGCAAACTGATAATTGATATTCATAAATTTTCAACCATAATATATGTTGTTACCCTTCAAAGACTAGTCCTAGTAGTTCATCCTTATTGAGTACTCAACGACGTTTCCCACTTGGGATAAAATGAACAAAACACTGTTCCACATGAAAATGGCAATTTATGGGTTTTCTAAAGTCTTTAACAAAATCAGTTTTAAAAAGAGTTTGAGTTTGAGTAAATCTGCTCATTGGTTTTTAAATAATTCAAATGTTTGAAATAAGAAAGGATTTAACCCTCAACTGCCTTTACATAAATGAGTGTCCATGCACTCTATACTTGGCTTGCCATAATAAACATTTTGCATCAAATAGGTTTTATGTAGCAGCTTACCTGATTCTTGCTCACAATAACAAGGTCTCCAACGGCAGACCTAACCCCACATAGGCAAATACAAATCACAATCAATTTCAAGCCACAAACTACTTCCTTAATTTTAAATCGACTCAACTTACTACTACCATGATCCTAGTATCCCAAGCTTTAATGTTAAACAATAAGTAAATAGGTTTAAGAGTTGAGCCTAGCACAATTATTTAAAATAATTAATGGTTTGGGAAATAAATTTAATAAGTTGAAAGCTTAAATATTGTTAGGGAAAATTTAGAGTTTATTTGATCAAGAGTTCTAGGTAGTATTAAATAAAATATTGATTTATTAATAATTTAGTTGTTAGAAAATAATTGGTAGCTAAAATTAGTTGAAAATAAATTTAATGAGTCTCACTTGAACAATATTAAATAAATTCTTAAGGAGTTTTGATTAGAAGATAATAGTTAAATTTTTAGTAATATGTATTCTACTAATTGTAATTATTTTCATAAAGGCTTTAATTGATCTCATTATATTAAGTAATATATACATATATATATATATATATATTTTATTTTTCTAGCAAAAATCATTATTTGTTTGACTAAAATATCCTTTATATATATGACAATCCAAATCTACCATTCCTAGGGTTTTCTTTTTTTTTTTTTCGAAAATACTAAGAGAAATTATTTTATTGAATATTTTATTCATGAAGTAAAAATTTGTTTGGGGACAACTAGATCATGATCAAATTCCTATGGCTAACAACAATCAATACATACACAGTCCTTTAATTCATCAAATCATCCAAATCATGCATACAAGCATAGATCTCAATTTATCAACACATGATCTAACTCCTACTAGCATAAATATGATCATGGCTTCAATATTAATCCATCATGAATATAAACCCCATTCACCAAAGGTGACATAATCTCTAGCATACTTCATCACATATATTACTTATGGCATGCATCAACCTCAAATCATCATATAATCATCCAAGACAATCCTTCCATGCATAAATCCCATCTCCTTCACAATCATACATATATTCATACTTCAATCTCAACAATATATATATATATATATATATATATATATATATACTCAAATCCTATCACCATCCACCTATTATCATTATCACCCTAGAGACATGCTTCTAGAGTTTAAAAGAATGATTGATGATACTTACTTGGTTGATGAATGCCTTGAAGGAGTTTAGAGCAGATCTCAACTCCTAGGTGTCTAACTTTGTCCAAAGGAGATGGCGAGAGCATGATTATGGAGAAGAAGTCATCCGGCCAAGGTAGAGGAGTTTCGGCCGTGAGAGAGAGAGAGAGAGAGAGAGAGAGAGAGAGAGAGAGAGAGAGAGATCATTAGTATGTTTATTCACATAGGTTCTCCCTAGAGATCATGTTTGGAGAAGATGAAGTTGATAGAGTAAATTTACCTTGAAGATGTTCTTGTCCTTCACAGAAATTTCTGCTTTTGATCCGAAGTAGCAAGATGATTTGAGGAATTTGATGTTAATAATGGTGTTGATGGACTCACAGCAGTGAGTAGGTCAAATCTGGAAGTTTTTGAGAGGATTTGAGGTGGTTTGGAGGGGTATTAAGTGTAGGGAAGAGGTAGGTGTTCTTGGTGTAGTGTGTGTGTTCTTGGAGATTGAGAGATTTCGAGAGGTGGTTCTTGTGCTGCTGCCGAATTTTTGTGAGGGATAGGGCTGGCCGAATTTCTGTAGGGTTTAGGGAGTCATTTCTCTGATTTGGAAGAGAAAAGGAAGGGTTAGTTGTCAAAATCCTTGGAGAATATTTCTAGGAAGTGAATTTGGAAACTAAATATTCTAGGATATCTTGATAATTTGGAGAGCTTTGAAGGTCTCCTATGGCCGACTGGTTGAGCAGCTTTTCTGAGGAATTAAAGCTGATTCAAGGTGGCTTATGGTGGCCGAAACTAAGATGCACAATGATGAAGAAGATGTCTGGTCATTTGAGTAAGATATTATGGAAGGTTGCTAAACAAGGATGGCTGGAATTTTGGAAACCAATCAAGCTAGATTGCAGGGATTTGTAGGAGAGATTTTCGGACAGCCATTGCTGAATTTCGTGTAGAAGCTTGAGGGAAACAATAGAGCTCTATTAATGGAGGTTTAAGGAAGGTTTTGACAGATTAAGGTTGGTGTTTCGGCCAGAAGAAAAATAGGAAACAAAGCTGGAAATTTGGACTGCCCAGCATTTCGCTGAACAGGAATTTTTCTGGGCAGATTTTCAGCTGCCACTTCTAGCCAATTTGCAGCGAGTTTTGAAGGGGATTTCAGGGGTATTCAAGGCTGGTTTCTAGCCTTCTTCATGAAGGAAAAACATGGCTAAGGTACTGAACCAGATCTGGAAGAAAACAGCTTGGTTTTGGACTCTCAAAACTGTTTTTCGTACAGGAATTTTTTTCCTGTTTTGCTCCAGCTTTGAGCAGTCTGAAATTGGTCAAGAATTTTCAGGTTTCAAATTGATCCTAAAGATCATTTTTTTGGCAGCATTTGGGAGGGAATGTTAGCTAAAAATTTCGACATTTTGAAGGTACAACAAGCTGGAAAATTTCAGCTCATGCCATGAAGGAAGATGAACTAGTCTAGAGTGAAATTTCAGCAAGCTTACTAGAGGGATTTTTCCCCTTGGAATTTCCCACCATTCTTCCACATTTTTCAGACCATGAGAAGCCTTTTACTAGGGCATTTTGATCCCACAAGATCACAACATTTTACTGAAATTTCTGGAAAGAGAATGGATAGAACATCTTGATCAAACTAAGAAGTTGAAACCTAAGGAAAACCAAAGATCAAGGGAACAAGAATTCCCTTTAGGAAATTCGAGTAGGGCAAAAGAGTGGAATGAGAATACTCCTAGCATTTCTCTCTTAGGACATCATCCCTACCTTACTATAAGCTCCTAAGACCGAAATTTCCTCCACTAAGCAAAAATAAAATTTAATCCAGCTAAAGCTTCTATGATGGAATTTGAATCCAAGACTCTAAGAATTAATTCCATAGCTCTAACCACTAAACCACAACAACTCTTGTTGATATTTTCACTAGAAAATTATTTTCTATTCAATCCACAGGCTATCTCCCTATTTTCATCTCGGGCAAAATTTACCATCTTGCCCCTCTCACACAATACTCACCAACAAGACTTCAAAACAATAAAACCCGAATCCAAAACACATAAAAATCATATGAAAATATATTTAACCATGAAATAAAATATGATATACATCCCAACCCCCTTACTTTAAGGTTGGTTTTGACCGGGGTTTCACATAGGTAGTGGGGTCTTACATAATGTACACAGCATGACGTTGTCTTTAGCAGAAATTAGTTGAGGTACAGAGTTATAGAGCTCACTAGCTCCAGAAGTCATAAGAGAGAGATCTGGCACCAATAAGTTATGGGAAAAAGCCTTCGCTACAGCACCTATGTCTAATTGCTATGAAATGAGATTATTAGAAGCATCGTGTATTTGCATAATCCATACTTATTTCCTCTTTATTTGATAATAAGAGTGAAAAAATTTCATGTTCTTCTCCCCCCAGCCATTTCATCCGTGCCTTATCCTTTCCAAACAATTCTTTATCCCTGAGATAAAAAGCATATCTAGCACCAGCCTCACGTAAAGCCTCTCGATCCGAAGTATATTGAGAGTCATCAAAAATAAGTTCCTTTTTAGCAACCTCACCCTCCCAGTAATTCAAAGCGGAAAATACATTTCCAAATTGCAAGAAACTTCACTCTTTAATGTAACTTAACCTACAAAAGTTTAGCATGAAGTATCTGCATACCATCACCAAAGTCCTCCATATCCCAAGCCTGTTTCACAACGTCCTTCATGCCTAAATGCATGGTCCACATAGAAAAAAATTTAAATGGTTTCAACTGAGAAAATTGCCCTAAAAGAGAATCAACACCAATAAATGACAATGGTCAGATCCAGTCCTATTGAGATGAGTAACGCGTGTAGAATGAAAATAATTCCCCCCAATATTAGTTAAATATCACTCTATCTAAACAATCCATACAACATCTGTCTCCACTACATTTCTATGCAAACCGAGTCCTTGAAAATAAGCTGTCCAGCAGACCACAAAAACTTTGAAAGCCCACAAAATCTGCAATAGCATAAAAAAAAGGCTGACCAGAACTAGCATACTCCTCCACCGGAGCGATAACATTAAAGTCTCCAGCCAATAACCAGGGACTTGGATTGATTGGCTCGTTTGCAAAAGTTCCTCCTATAATGATTGCTGAGCAACTCTTGAACAAGGAGTATAAGAAAATGTACAACATACCAGTAAAGTCCCAAAAAAGGTTAGAGATGCAGTAATAAAATGCTAAGATGAAATAGTGATATCAAGTTCATGATGCTCCTTCCAAAAACACCACAACTTACCTGTTCTACTAGAAGCAAATTTAGCACACCCAAGTCTATAAGTATAAGACTCATTCTGTGAAACTAAGACCATTGGCTTAATTACAACCAAAAGAGCTAAAGAGTGTTGCTATAGAAAGAGGATAAAAAATTCCTCTCACATTTCATAACATGAAACTACTCGTTGTTTGTACAAGAGAAGTCACGACTTAAACTTGACCTTCTGGTCTGGTTGCACCTTTCTGGGCAATTGCTTATGAGAGATAGAAGAAGTTATAACAATTTAACCCCTAAATGCACGCATTATCTCAATTTGCTCACGAAGCTCCTCAGCAAAAGAAACGCGAATATCCTCGGGCAACCCCGATTTAGAGCTATAACCCTTAGCTAGGATCATTGGCCCTTAGGTTTTAGTCAGAACAATATCATCTCTGACCATAGTAGGAGGATGCCCGTCAAACTTCAACGTCAGAGAATATCTTCGCAGAGAACGGTCTAGGGGTTTAAAAAGATCAACCACCAACTGTAGCTTAGATATGTTATTCGGGGTAATCCCTGGAACCCTACCAAAAAAAGAAAGCATAGGCAGTGGAACAATAGGAGGAATAATAGGCGACAAAGTGACCTGAGGTGATTGCATATGTCTAGTCATAGCAATCGGAGAAAATGATGGGAAAGCGTCACGTATTCCTTCTGCAGAAGAATGATGATCAAGAGGAATATACTGAACTAAACAGTGAGAGGATTGAGTAGCCTAGTATGTGAAGGCTTAAAAGGGGAAAACACAGAGCACGCAGCGGAAGCAAAAACTAGAAAAAAACTGAAGAACTGGAGAATTCCCGGATAGAGCTGGCGCTGGCTCCAACAGCCCCAGCCGGTGCTGGTCTCATTCTGGCAGGACTCTAAGGGGAAAAATTTCTAACCTTTTCTTCTTGTTCTCAAAGTTGGATGGACCGGAATGTGTGGAACCGGGGTAGGTGCGCTAGTGGAAACCTCTGGTGCTTTGTATTTCTTTGGAGAGATGTGTGTTAGTTTTGGATTCTCAGACTTATATAAGTTTTAACTTTGGTTGTAATAAGATTCTCGCATAATTTTATTTTGTCATTTTTGTTCCTTTTGTACCTCGTTATAAAGACCCTTGGTCTTTTGGACGGGGTGACATCCCGCCGATTTGGGTACGTAAGTAGTGGGCTCTTACATAATGTACACAGCATGACGTTGTTTTTAGCAGAAATTAGCTGAGGTACAAAGTTATAGATCTCACTAGCTCCAGAAGTCATAAGAGAGAGATCTGGCACCAATAAGTTATGGGAAAAAGCCTTCGCTACAGCACCTATGTCTAATTGCTATCAAATGAGATTATTAGAAGCATCGTATGTTTGCATAATCCATACTTATTTCCTCTTTATTTGATAATAAGAGTGAAAAAATTTCATGTTCTTCTCCCCCCAGCCATTTCATCCGTGCCTTATCCCTCCTAAAAAATTCTTTATCCTTGAGATAAAAAGCATATCTAGCAATAGCCTCACGTAAAGCCTCTCGATCCGAAGTATATTAAGAGTCATAAAAAATAAGTTCCTTTTTAGCAACCTCACCCTCCCAGTAATTCAAAGCGGAAAACACATTTCCAAATTGCAAGAAACTTCACTCTTTAATGTAACTTAACCTACAAAAGTTTATCATGAAGTATCTGCATACCATCACCAAAGTCCTCCATATCCCAAGCCTGTTTCACAACGTCCTTCATGCCTAAATGCACGGTCCACATAGAAAAAAATTTAAATGGTTTCAACTGAGACAATTGCCCTAAAAGAGAATCAACACCAATAAATGACAATGGTCAGATCCAGTCCTATTGAGATGAGTAACGCGTGTAGAATGAAAATAATTCCCCCCAATATTAGTTAAATATCACTCTATCTAAACATTCCATACAACATCTGTCTCCACTACATTTCTATGCAAACTGAGTCCTTGAAATTAAGCTGTCCAGCAGACCACAAAAACTTTGAAAGCCCACAAAATCTGCAATAGCATAAAAAAAAGGCTGACCAGAACTAGCATACTCCTCCACCGGAGCAATAACATTAAAGTCTCCAGCCAATAACCAGGGACTTGGATTGAATGGCTTGTTTGCAAAAGTTCTTCCTATAATGATTGCTGAGCAACTCTTGAACAAGGAGTATAAGAAAATGTACAACATACCAGTAAAGTCCCAAAAAAGGTTAGAGATGCAGTAATAAAATGCTAAGATGAAATAGTGATATCAAGTTCATGATGCTCCTTCCAAAAACACCACAACTTACCTGTTCTACTAGAAGCAAATTTAGCACACCCAAGTCTATAAGTATAAGACTCATTCTGTGAAACCAAGACCATTGGCTTAATTACAACCAAAAGAGCTAAAGAGTGTTGCTATAGAAAGAGGATAAAAAACTCCTCACACATTTCATAACATGAAACTACTCGTTGTTTGTGCAAGAGAAGTCACGACTTAAACTTGACCTTCTGGTCTGGTTGCACCTTTCTGGGCAATTGCTTATGAGAGACAGAAGAAGTTATAACAATTTAACCCCTAAATGCACGCATTATCTCAATTTGTTCACGAAGCTCCTCAGCAAAAGAAACGCGAATATCCTCGGGCAACCCCGATTTAGAGCTATAACCCTCAGCTAGGATCATATGCCCTTAGGTTTTAGTCAGAACAATATCATCTCTGACCATAGTAGGAGGATGCCCGTCAAACTTCAACGTCAGAGAATATCTTCGCAGAGAACGGTCTAGGGGTTTAAAAAGATCAACCACCAACTGTAGCTTAGATATGTTATTCAGGGTAATCCCTAGAACCCTGCCAAAAGAAGATAGCATAGGCAGTGGAACAACAGGAGGAATAATAGGCGACAAAGCAACCTGAGGTGACTGCATAGGTCTAGTCATTGCAATCAGAGAAATTGATGGGAAAGCGTCATGTATTCTTTCTGCAGAAGAATGATGATCAGGAGGAATATACTGAACTAAACCGCGAGAGGATTGAGTAGCCTTATATGTGAAGGCTTAAAAGGGGAAAACACAGAGCACGCAGCGGAAGCAAAAACTAGAAAAAAACTGAAGAACTGGAGAATTCCCGGATAGAGCTGGCGCTGGCTCCAACAGCCCCAGCCGGTGCTGGTCTCATTCTGGCAGGACTCTAAGGGGAAAAATTTCTAACCTTTTCTTCTTGTTCTCAAAGTTGGATGGACCGGAATGTGTGGAACCGGGGTAGGTGCGCTAGTGGAAACCTCTGGTGCTTTGTATTTCTTTGGAGAGATGTGTGTTAGTTTTGGATTCTCAGACTTATATAAGTTTTAACTTTGGTTGTAATAAGATTCTCGCATAATTTTATTTTGTCATTTTTGTTCCTTTTGTACCTCGTTATAAAGACCCTTGGTCTTTTGGACGGGGTGACATCCCGCCGATTTGGGTACGTAAGTAGTGGGGTCTTACATAATGTACACAGTATGACGTTGTCTTTAGCAGAAATTAGCTGAGGTACAAAGTTATAGAGCTCACTAGCTCCAGAAGTCATAAGAGAGAGATCTGGCACCAATAAGTTATGGGAAAAAGCCTTCGCTACAGCACCTATGTCTAATTGCTATCAAATGAGATTATTAGAAGCATCGTATGTTTGCATAATCCATACTTATTTCCTCTTTATTTGATAATAAGAGTGAAAAAATTTCATGTTCTTCTCCCCCCAGCCATTTCATCCGTGCCTTATCCCTCCTAAAAAATTCTTTATCCTTGAGATAAAAAGCATATCTAGCAATAGCCTCACGTAAAGCCTCTCGATCCGAAGTATATTAAGAGTCATAAAAAATAAGTTCCTTTTTAGCAACCTCACCCTCCCAATAATTCAAAGCGGAAAACACATTTCCAAATTGCAAGAAACTTCACTCTTTAATGTAACTTAACCTACAAAAGTTTATCATGAAGTATCTGCATACCATCACCAAAGTCCTCCATATCCCAAGCCTGTTTCACAACGTCCTTCATGCCTAAATGCACGGTCCACATAGAAAAAAATTTAAATGGTTTCAACTGAGACAATTGCCCTAAAAGAGAATCAACACCAATAAATGACAATGGTCAGATCCAGTCCTATTGAGATGAGTAACGCGTGTAGAATGAAAATAATTCCCCCCAATATTAGTTAAATATCACTCTATCTAAACATTCCATACAACATCTGTCTCCACTACATTTCTATGCAAACTGAGTCCTTGAAATTAAGCTGTCCAGCAGACCACAAAAACTTTGAAAGCCCACAAAATCTGCAATAGCATAAAAAAAAGGCTGACCAGAACTAGCATACTCCTCCACCGGAGCAATAACATTAAAGTCTCCAGCCAATAACCAGGGACTTGGATTGAATGGCTTGTTTGCAAAAGTTCTTCCTATAATGATTGCTGAGCAACTCTTGAACAAGGAGTATAAGAAAATGTACAACATACCAGTAAAGTCCCAAAAAAGGTTAGAGATGCAGTAATAAAATGCTAAGATGAAATAGTGATATCAAGTTCATGATGCTCCTTCCAAAAACACCACAACTTACCTGTTCTACTAGAAGCAAATTTAGCACACCCAAGTCTATAAGTATAAGACTCATTCTGTGAAACCAAGACCATTGGCTTAATTACAACCAAAAGAGCTAAAGAGTGTTGCTATAGAAAGAGGATAAAAAACTCCTCACACATTTCATAACATGAAACTACTCGTTGTTTGTACAAGAGAAGTCACGACTTAAACTTGACCTTCCGGTCTGGTTGCACCTTTCTGGGCAATTGCTTATGAGAGACAGAAGAAGTTATAACAATTTAACCCCTAAATGCACGCATTATCTCAATTTGTTCACGAAGCTCCTCAGCAAAAGAAACGCGAATATCCTCGGGCAACCCCGATTTAGAGCTATAACCCTCAGCTAGGATCATATGCCCTTAGGTTTTAGTCAGAACAATATCATCTCTGACCATAGTAGGAGGATGCCCGTCAAACTTCAACGTCAGAGAATATCTTCGCAGAGAACGGTCTAGGGGTTTAAAAAGATCAACCACCAACTGTAGCTTAGATATGTTATTCAGGGTAATCCCTAGAACCCTGCCAAAAGAAGATAGCATAGGCAGTGGAACAACAGGAGGAATAATAGGCGACAAAACAACCTGAGGTGACTGCATAGGTCTAGTCATTGTAATCAGAGAAATTGATGGGAAAGCGTCATGTATTCTTTCTGCAGAAGAATGATGATCAGGAGGAATATACTGAACTAAACCGCGAGAGGATTGAGTAGCCTTGTATGTGAAGGCTTAAAAGGGGAAAACACAGAGCACGCAGCGGAAGCAAAAACTAGAAAAAAACTGAAGAACAGGAGAATTCCTGAACAGAGTTGGCGCTGGCTCCGACAGCCCCAGCTGGTGCTGGTCTCACTCTGGCAAGACTCTGAGTGGAAAAATTTCTAACATTTTCCTCTTGTTCTCAAAGTTGGCTAGATCGAAATGTGTGGAACTGGGGTAGGTGCGCTAGTGGAAACCTCTGGTGCTTTTCCTGCAAGCTTCCTACTCCGTCTTTGCATGAGTGTGAGCGCCAACCTCTCGATCTTTCAGTATATGGCCTGCCTAATCCTGTTTGGTGAACTACTTATAGAGCTAAGGAATTTTCTTGGAGAGAGAGAGAAAGAGAGAGGCGTCTATTTTTTCCACCAGAGGAAAACTGTGAAAAACAACGTTGTTTTCTATTCTCCTGTTTAACCAATGTAAAACCCTAGGTTAAACTGGACTGGCCCCTTGGACTCTTAGTTTAGCCTTTTGGACTGAATTAATTATTCTAATTAGAACCAAGTAAATGGCCCAATTAATAATTAATTTCCCAGCCCAAATAAACTAGTCCAATTAATAAGCCTATATTAGTTTAGTCCCAGATTAATCTTTAATTATTTAAACTGGGCCAAAGCCCTGAATAATTAATTAAGCCATCAAACTAATTTAATTAATTCTCTTTCTATATGGACCTTTATTTTATTTTTCTAGCCCAATAATTAAATCAGGCTACTTAAATAAAATAAAATAAAGTTAATTTAATTTAAGACCAACTCCTTAGCCTGTATTTAATTAGGACTCACGGTCTATGCTGGGGACCAAAAGACACATCACCTTAGCTACTAAAATGACCAAAATACCCTTGTCATATAAATAGTTGTATTTTACATTTTAAATATTTCCTAATATCACCATAAAGAAATATTGACCCCAAGGACAATGCTGCATTAGCAAAGTCTCCGACCTATAGGTGTAATGACTAAAATACCCCTCTATACATCGCCGTACATTTAGAGAGGAAGAAGTAAACTAACACCTCTCTAAATGACATTTACCATCCTTAGGCTTCTAGTCCAATGATCCACGACTTCCTGGATTGTTTTCACTTTCCAAGAGAGCTACCCTAAAGCAAACATCCAAGTCATGTTTCCCAATGCCCTGGATATTTAGATTATTTAGATAACTACAAGGGCCGATATAGTATAGAAACTATCTTGTACAAGTCTGTCTTAACTAACTAGTCACACATACCCAACATGCAAGTATATTGGTCCTACGACAGAACCTCAACTATAGCATATCAAAGTACATGCTTCTAGCTTCGTCAAACCACCAACTTATACTCAAGTCGTAGAGTACTAATCCACGCTGTAGCAATAGTAGTCTAGGTTTCTACCATATAGTACTTTTAGAAACTACTACTACAGGTCCTGTTCTACGTATTCGAAATACGCTTATGTCATGAAGTGAGTGGACTACTTACTGGCTAAAGGTAAGCCATTCCCTTTTGAAATTCACAACATAATAACCTAGATATGATAAGATTCTCATTCTCATCAATCAATTAAGAATGAACATTTATGTGTTAAGTAACCCTTGATCTATACCTTACTGTGAAATTCCTTCATTCACATGGACCACTTACTTAAACACAATGGATCTTTTCCACACGGAATTGTGCATAAATAAGATGTAAATTCACAAATAATTTCTGAAAATAAATTCTTTTATTAAAACATTCGATATTTACATCAGAAACCTAGTCTAAGAGGACATATTTCCCAACAGTATGTAGCTCCGCACAATTAGGGTTTGCCATAACTTTCTTAGGCGTCCAACGCTATTTAGTTTTAGCAGATTTAACTATTTTATCCTTGAGAGGTGGGTTAACTATTTTATCCTTGAGAGGTGGGTTCACATTTGAAGGCAAAGCATCCTTCTGACTAAGACAATCATGGCCCAACCTCTTACAGGAAGTACAAAAGGAATGGAGGTTTTCATAGATCACCTCCTAGTAAAAGTCCTCAGCAGCCGAACCCAACTAAATACGAGCATTAAGCTATTTTCACAAATCAGCCTCCACGCAAACCCGTGCGACACTAGGTCGAGACAGGGTAGCAGTGGCATCATCCAACTTCAATGGATTACCGATAGTAGAAACCATAGAGAAAAGAATAGACTTTGAAAAGCACTGCAAAGGTAAATTTTGAAGAGAAACCTATATAGGTACAACTAATGGATCTTTTGATAAACAGAACGAAAGAGTCCATTTAAGGACCAGCATAGCAAATCTTGAAAGAGATCAATGACACTTCAACCATAATCGAATAAAATCCTCTTTGAGGGTAGGATGAATAAGAATATGACGATAATCTAGAACACCAATCTTAACATCTCCTTTCAAATCCATGGTAGCAAAATACTTGCGCAACTTGTCAATCGAAGGGCAACCCTTCAGGAATTTACCAGTGAGAGCAAATTTAAATGGCTCAGAAAGAACAACAATCTCTTTAGAAGTAAACTATAAAGTTGGCTCTCCTTTATGAGTTAAAAGAGGTTTGATCGGAATAGATAGTGATGAAGCAAAAAAAAAAAAAAAAAAAAAAAAAGAACGTAAAGGACTGCTTTCTCTACCCGGAATCAGATGGAAAAGGGTCTGCTCGCGGTGGGGTAGCCGCTATAGCAGCAGCCAACCAAAAATGGAACTAGAATAAGAGAGAAGCAAGAAGTCTAGAGAGAAAAGAAGTCTACGTCTAAAATATCTTTCAGTATTTTGAATTTTAAGTATCATCTATTTTAAGTATACATGGCATATATAGGGCATAGATTAAATGGTTGCGAAAGGGGGACGAGAACGCTAAGTACTACCACTCCGATAATCAAGCAAAACGTAATCAAAATTGGGTCTCTCAAATACAAGATGCTTTAGATGTGTTCGTTTCTGATCAAAATTCGATTAGAGCTGTGGCAGAGACATTCTTTTGAGATTTGCTGGTTCCTTCTAAATTTTTTTTCTTAGCTAATAACCTTTTATACAACTACATTCCATCGGTACTCACTCCTTAGGACAACAACAAGCTATTAGTCTTTCAAACTAGTGTGGAAATAAAAAATGCTGTTTTTTTTAGTTAACAAATTGTGCTCTAGAAGTAGATAGGTTTACTGGGTTTTTTTTTCACTCATTGTTGGGATATCAAAGCCTTTGTGATTGTGGTTGTTGTTATGGATTTCTTTGTAGAGGTCTTTATACCTAGATCTTTTATAAGTACTCCACTAGTTTTAATCCTTAAAAGATATAACTTCCATTCGTTCGTATATTTTAGACCTATTAGTTTAGATCCTTTTGTAATAAGATTATCACAAAGGTCCTAGCTAATAGGCTTCCTCCTTTAATGGTAATGCTTTTTTTTCCCCTTCTAAATTGGAGTGATTTCATCGAAGGTAGGAGCATCATGGATAATATATTATTAGCTCAGGAAATGATTCACTCTCTTGATCAGAAGGTCCGAGGCGATAATCTTATCCTAAAGCTTAACATGGCCAAGGCTTTTGACTAGGTCTCTTGGGGATCTTTATTGCTGATTTTGCAGATTTTTGGATTTAGCCAGCATGTCTTGCATCTTATTCATAATGCATTATCTAATTACTGGTTTTCAAAACTTGTAAATGGTTATCGGTTTGGTTTTTTTAAATCCACGCAGGAAGTAAGTCAAAGTGGTCCCCTTTCTCCATATTTGTTTAAGGATCTAGGATGTCCAATCTTTAAAGGTTGGAATAAGAGATGTTACTTTTAGCCTTTAGTTGACAAAATTGTTAGGAGAATATGGCTGGCGGTACAAGTTGTTGAGCTCTAGAAGATATCTTTTGATTAACTTAATCCTCTCATCCATCCCTCTCCACAATTTATAGGTTGTTTCTCCTCTACAACAAGTCTTCTAGGATTTTGGCACTTCCATGGCTGATTTTCTATGAGCAAAATTATATTATGGTGTGTAGAGACAATGGTGATCTTCGCCATCGTTATGCTTCCCTGTTGGGGAAATGGTTTGGGCATATAATCCTTGAGGGATTTCACCATTGCTTTTGCATGCAAGTCATGGCAGAATTTTCCTTTACAAAAGTTTCTCTGGGCAAGATTCATATGGGCTAAGTATTATGCATCATTAATTTATTATTTATTTGCCAAGCTGAGGATCGATGCTTCACTTTCTTGGTGATCAATTTGTGAGGTTGCTCAAATGTAGAGGATAATATTATTTTCATACCTAGAGAAGGCAAGCTATCTTTCTAGCATAACTCTTAGTCTAGTGTGGGATACTTGGCTGATGTACATTCTAATAATCAGAAGCCGGACCTTTAAGCTGCATAATGTTTTTTATAACAATTTTTGGCAATCCCATTGCATTCTTCATCTCCTTAATTCTGATCTCTCTAGGGTGACTCTCACATCGTTGCCTCCATATGCTATCTCTTTAGAACACTGATAGGTAACTATGGTGGTTGACCTACTCAGTTGCTTTCACTTTATCTTCTATTTAGGACCTGGTTCATTTGAAAAGGCTATTGAGCAATTTTTAGTGTCATTACGATGCACTTTTTTGCTGACTAAGATTAAGTCCTTTATCTGGAAGGTATTTAATTGTTTCAATCCTCTTGACTCAGTCCTTATTTCATTTGGCTAACAGTTGGTGTCCAAATATTTTTGTTCAGAGGACAAGAGACTTCTCTTTATGTCATTAAAGACTATCAGGCTCTCCTTGCTATTCGAAAATCAGTGACAGGTTTGCTGTAGTTGGATAATTCTTGAGCCATATCCTTTTTTCTCTTCCTGATAGTATGGACTAATAGTCGTCCGAGATTTTGCTCAAGGGTTTATTGTGTCTTTCCTTTGGGAAGTCTAGAAGTTTCGCAATGAATTTCTATTTAATAGGATTTCATTTTCTCCCATTAGATTGCAAAGAAGGGTCTTTTCCTTCCTGGTAGATTATTCACGAATACATCTATTTTCACAGACACATAACTTGTAGCAAATTTCTTAGACATTTCATTGGAGGTCCTCTTCTTCTCCCCTAATTACAACTATTTCTTGGCCGAAATCTTCCATTACTAGGCTATCCTTAATGTAGATGGTGTTTCAAAAGGAAACCTAGGAGTCTCTAGAATGGATGTATTGTATAGGACTTAAGGGGCCATTTTTTGTTCGCCTTTGCATAGCACATTAGTATTGCAACGAACTTGGAGGTCAAGACACTAGCTATTCTTAATGGTTTGAGATGGTGCCCTTGTCCTAGCTATAAGACTATTGTAGTTCAATCTGACTCTCATGTTTTGAAGAATCAGCTCAATTGATCATATATAAGATTGTGGTAGTTTTATGATATGTCCAGATATATTCATCTACTTGTACAAAAGTTCCATGGTTGACATTTTGTTCGTGTGCTTCGAGAAGGAAATCGTGTGGCTGATTTTTTTTAGCTAGCTTTGCTTATTTTCGTCCATTTTTCAATGTTTTTTCTTCATTTTCAAAGCTTTCTTTTTTGGCTTGAGGTTTATGCAATCTTGATAGAATGCAATGCACAAGCTATATCTTCATCACGAGGTTTTCCTCTAGTATTTTTTTTAAACGTAATAAATAAAATTGGCCTCGGCCTTTTTTTTTTTTTTGTAAAAAAATGTACACACTTTTTTAGAATCAACAACTAACCACTCCCTAAATTTCCCCAAAAATCTATATTTACATAAGTTTCTTTGTGACAAAAAAAAAAAAAAAAAATCATCCTTGTCATCCGATCTAAATGTAAAACTAATCAATATCAAACAAAATAAAAAATGACCAAAAAAGAACCAGAGAGCTCAATCAAATAGAAGAAGAAAGAAAAACTAAATGAAATTGAAAAAAAAAAAAAAGACAAGCTTTTGAAGGACATGCATACTATAGTAGGCTAAGTAGGGAAACCTTTAACCCTGGTATGTAACACCCTACTAAATTGAGAGTTAGGGAACTAACTACTTGATTGAATTAATCGTGCTTCATAAATTAAATGCATTACATATGTCTCTTTTATGCGCTCCTTATGAGAATTCTATTAGAGAAGTTAATGTATTAAGTTAATTATTTGTTTGGTTCCTAGTAGATTTATACATAAGTAATTGTACATTATATATATGTGTATTATCTGTAGTAGAAAATTTAGTCAAATTCATTGTTGTATCACATTTCAAATAATATTATAGCAATGAACCTCCTTTTGTGAAAAATGCCCTCATGAGCGAATTTAATTTTAAGAAGAAGTTTAGCCTTGTTTCCTAATTAAAAAGTCGTGGTCAAATTTCTTTGTCAAAACCAATTTTGACTACTTGACCTAATTTCAACATTTGATCCAAAGCCTATATCCAAGATCCATTGATCATTTTAACCCTACAAAATACCCTTTATCTTAGCCATTGAATTTAGGGTATGTTTAAATAAATTCATCTCAACCCTTGGATGCTAAAAAAACCTAGTATAAATAATCCTTTTCCCTCATCCTACACTACCCTAGCCGGCCACCACTCTCTCTCTCCCTTAAGAACACTTTTTTCCCCCTCTAAATTCTCTCTAGAAGAGAAGTTTTCTTCCCTTGCTGCTAAGCTATCGTCAACTTGGGTGTTTCCCACCTAACCAAGAACACAAGCTCACACACTCACTTCTTGGCTTTGCAATCCACCTTTCTCAAGCTAGCATCACTCATTGGAGATTAAAGAGACATTTTTTTCTGTGGTTTTTGAGCTAAAGATTGAGGTAACATTATCATGTTACCTTCAATTTCTTGTTCTTGCGACTGAAAAAGGAAGCATAGCCTCACCTTCTCCATTTTAGTTTCTTGAAAATCTTCCTTGTAAAAACACTCCATAGAATGGCCAAGAACTTGAAGAACAAGCCTTCATTTTGTCATCTTTCATTGTAGAAGATTAAAGCTTCAAGAGGTAGGCAAAGAATTCATTTTCCCTCTCTTGCTCATCCTCATGACCCAAAATGCCTCTGTTGGACAGCTTACTTTTTTTAAGTTCTATGCATTATGGGTGGAAGTATGTGAATAGAACTATTGAATTTATGTTAGGGGTTGGTATATGATTTTATAAATGAAGTCCTTTATGTTAAGAAATCAGTTTTGCTCACTTAATGTGCTTGAAAACTGAAAATGTGAAGGTGCTGCCAGTTTTCGAAAAAAATGGCTTGGAGTCCTTCTTTATGTGATTTCTTCTTGGGGACTTGATAAATGAAGTCTAGGAAGATGTAGAACCACCTGAGAATTGATGTTTTGTGATTGGAATTCTTGTCTTGTTGTATTTTCTTCTTGAATCGAAAATTGCTTTATGAATACTGAAAATTATGTTCAACTGTTGCTCCATGAAACCATGATTTGAATGCTGACAAATTTAATGAATGAAATTGTATTTATGCTGTGGAAATGTGGCCCTATGTGTGTGGTGTTTTATATTGACTAGTTGCAGAAGTTTTGGTATTCCCTATGCTTTAAGATAATATGTGGGGAAAACAAAGTGCTTGCTGGAATTTTTTGGATTTTTATTTGGGTGTTGTGTTTTAAAGCCAAATTATGATCATGAAACATGTGTATGATGCTTTATAGGATCTACGGGGTGATGGGAACTTATTTGAGGGTTTACAATGGTTTGGTGATTGGAAATTGTCTAGAGATATTGAATGAGATTACACTGCCAGAAACCCCTGTTTGTAATGCAAGTTTTAACCACCAAAAAATGTGCTTCCTATTGGATTTTGGATTTAATTTTTAGAAAAAAAAACGTCAAGATGTTAGGAAAATTTTGTTCAAGAATCACTGAAAAAAGCCTTATATATTCTAAGATATGAATTTTTTAAAATTACTGCTCCAGTACGGTTACAGTTCTGGTTAGCCCCATTTCAAAAATTGATTGACCTATTTTTCAAAAGAGTTTTGGAAAAAGGATTACATGGTAATTTACCTAACACCTAGGAGTGTCAAACTAGAAATTTTCACTAAAATATAGAATGTTTTCCTTAGTGAATTAAGTTAATCTTTGAAATCCCTGATTTACTTTTAAAATAGAGTTTTAATCTAGAAGTAAAGAATATGAATTTTTGTCTTGAAAATTGCCATCTCTAATTTTAAAATGAACTTACAGAAATTTTATAGAATACCTTGACTCATTATAAATATATTATATTTCTTTATATACTCCTAATCATTACTTGTTTATTTTTAGGAAATGAAACCCTAATGATTTACGTATATAAAGCTCAAGAGTATTTTTATCTTTGAAAAACACTTTCCCTTCCTGACTTACATGTGGAATAGGTGGTGTTGAGGTTGGTATAACTAAGTAAAGGTCTAGGTTTATTAATATTAGCATTACCAAATAATGAATTACTTAGAGTATAAATAATCTCTTTTCCCCTTAGGGATTTATTTGAAATGCTCTAATGGACTTGTGGACAAGAGGTTAACTCTTGTGAAATGTGTATTAAATTTAGGGCTGGACTTTGGAGGAAGATGAACATAAGATATCTTGAAGCTAATTTGCGAAGATTTTGGATAAGAGGTAAGTCCTTGCATCTCATGACTCATTTATTCAAAATAATTTCATAAGAAATTCTATAATCACGCATACACAATGATAGGATTTTCATACTATTTATTGAAATAATACTCCAGATTAGATTATTTTATCACATTTGGTATTACCACTATTTACATCATGATTCCTATACAAATTGATATCGCACAATCAACCTTAGAGAATTTCTATATGAAACACTATGTTAGATTGGGAGCCATGCATCAATGTATGCTCCTAATTCCAAAATTTCATCCATGTACATAGCTACGAAAATCATAGCTTGACATTTGGCTCATGTTGTTATCATTTTTAGGACAAATTATGAAATTGCATAATTTATCATGCTTTGAACAAATATTTTAAGGATCATGGAATACATCAAAGAAAAGGCAGTGGAAAATTTCTTAGTTTTTCGAGCCACATCTAAAAAAAAATACTTAGTTTTTCTTGTTGTCCGCGAATTAACCAACGTGGGGATGGGTTGCACTGAAACTTCTTCTTCCGAAGGAATGGGAGAAGGAGGCGTGATAGGGGATAAAATCATCATTACTTTCCTAGTTATTTGAAGTTGTTTTAAGATACATTTGTTCTAATAACTAGGCATATCCCTTCCTATTTGACATTTTACTTGTAAAAAGGGTTTTTTGGCAAATTTGTACAGATTTGAGTTAAACCCGAGCAAGAAGTGAACAATTCCAGAATGTACCTGGCGCCAGGCCTAGCCAAAAGACCAAGCGCTTGGTCCATTCTGGTCCTGCAGAGGAATTCGAGCAACTTTTAGTACAAAAGCAGAATAGACCTAGCACTAGGTCTGGCAAGTGTACCTAGTGCTGGGTCTGTTTTGTCTATCGATGAGAACAGACAAAAAATAAATGAAAAACAAGGGAAGAATAGAGTGCACCTAGCTCCAGGTAGGTCAAAAGTACCCGGCGCTAGGTACGCTCTAGAAGACGAATATTTTGTGCACGAAATTAAGAATTTTCCAATGATTTTAGTATTTTTCGAATCCTTCTCAGCCAGGACTTCACAAACTACAAATTTAGCATCCAAGAGGCCTATAAAAGTATAAGAAAACATAATAGAAGGTACATACATACGTGGAGGTGGATCCAAGAGTATAAATTTAAAACACTCATTGGAGGAATTCACTAAATCAAGGAGGGTTGTTCAAGAGAGTCTTTAAGGAGAAAGAAAGAGGCTTGTCTAATTTAACTAGAAGATAGTGATTCAATAGATTGCAAACGAAGTGGGTTTATATTAAATCTTTCATGAGACCTAGATAATAATTGATTATGATATTGGCTAAGTGATTCATTATCATGTTTTCAAAAGCTTTTGTCTAAATTGCATAATTTCACATCCTTGAGTTGTATATATATATATTTTCTATTTTTCTTATTCTTATCTTACTACTTTATTTGGGTCGGTTAAATAATGAATGAAAGTGATTAGTGTGTACTTGTTCCTCTAAGGATCGATACTCGTTAATTTCCTATGCTATTCTTGAAATGAGTATTTTTGCTCGTATGTGTATTTTGGGATTAACGTTTTAATTAAAACTTGACTAAGGGATGGATTTAAATTTGATGATTTTTATACACCCAAAATTTACGCCTCATGTTTTTGGCGCAATTACTGGGAAACAATATCATGAAAGCTTGAATTTTGTTAATTTAACCATGTTTATATGTTTGTATGTCTATACGTAAATATGTGAATATGTATATATGTTCCTTGTATGACTAGGTGCTATATTTTGTTTCCTTGTATACTAGTAATTTAATATCCTTAAATGTTGTAATTTTCTCTAACCAAACTTGTAAACTTGTATCTTAACTAACTAACTAACTTGATTTCATATTGTAATATATATATATATATATATATATATATATATATGATACCCACAAGTTATTTTGCATAGGTAAGATGGCCAATTGGAGCATGGAACGGTATCCCAACATGTCTCACGAGATGACATCTCAACCATCCGACTCCATTTCCTTAGAAGAGGTGTTGGAAAAATTTGCCACCCATGTAACTAAACGTTTTTATGAGATAGATGACATATTGGCAAAATTTGAGGGCATGATTAGAAATATGGAAAGGCAAATTTTATTTTGAATGGATTTAGTGATAAAGTCGCCATTAGGGGTGGAAACACAACATAATTCAGCTGCCATTACATTACGAAATAGTAAGGAGCTCCCCGATCCCAGCACAGAATTGGTACCATCTAAACAAGATGGGAAAGAACCAACCCCTCATGTTGAACCTTTTGAAAAACAAACTAAAAAACTAGATTTTCAACCACTGGTACCTTACCCCACTTGCACACATAAAGAAAGAAAAGATACACAAATTGACAAGTTTTTGGATATATTCAAACCACTGCACATAAACATTTCACTTAGTGAGGCCTTAGTGCACATGCCCTAATGTGTAAAATTTCTCAAAAGCATGCTAGTGAACAAAAAAAGGTTGGAGTGTAATACCTCGCATTTTACCTTTGGCTAGCTACTATTTGTAATAGGATGAAAATTTGTATCAACAGCCAGAACAAAAGTTGATCGGTGTAATAAGATGAATATTTTGGTATGATAGTATTTGATCGGGACTTGGATGTAATTATTAGATTTGTTCTACTCGTATCATATATCTTCGAAAGGCTACTATTAGTAATAAAATAAGAATTTGAGGGTACGTTGAGAAGAGAAATTGATCAGTGCAATGAAACGGACATTTTGGTGTAAATTATGCTATATGGGTCACTCAGAGCATTTTCGTCATTTTGACCGTGCCCCGCGACTTTGATCGAAAATTTACACCCAAATAAATAGGTAAAAAAACTAATATTAGAATAAAAAATCAACAAATTTATCATTTGAGGATAAAATAATCACAACAAAATAATGATGTTCTAGAATAGAACTCCAAATAACAAATAAAATATATCAAAATATAACATCGATATTCAAGAATAATAATACAGATTTTGAAAATTGAGTATATTTTCAAAAAATTAAATTCCCCAATATAATTTCATTCATTTAAAATTCAAGAACACTTGTAAAATAAAAAAATTTAAGATGAAGATCATTTGATATTCACCTTCAAATATTTTTTAACTTTTCTTTGAAATTAAAATACAAATACTTTCATAGCAAATTCAAATTAATATTCTAAAAAAGGTATCTCAATTTCAAAGTGGATGTTATTATATATCATTTAACAAATTTTAGAAGTTTTTGATTATTTATTATAAATTTTAATTATGAAAATATACTATTGCAGCGTGTTAGTGATAAATTCTTTTATAAACGTGGCTTACAGCTCGGTCCTGACCTCATACCCATCCCCACCTGGCTTGGCAGTCAACTTTGAACACCTGACTAAAAGTGCTACAGAATCCTATACACATGGAAGTCTTGTATACAAAACTTCGAGCTACATAATTTAGCAGCCTTAGCATTAAATCGGACTGTTAGGTTTGAGAACAATGCAGCGATGCCAGTCTAAATAATCAGGCAAAGAACAGCGGTTACGACCTATTCAATTTGTCTCATGTTGCAATATTTTTCTTTCTTTTTTTGTTATGTACGTAGAAGTAACCTCTCACTTCCCCCTACTACTCATGTATATATATCCGTCTAATATTAGCAATGTTCATCGCACGGCTTACCAAAGAAATTTTCAACTTCTAAATCGAGGGAATATTTTGAAGACACTCTAAGTTTTTTGCTGTTTTCATCTCAAGAATCGCTCAACAAGTTCAGCGTCTGAGTTCTGACGAAGATTTTTGAATATCCTACGCGTAAATCTGTAGGCCAAAGCAAACCATCAAACTGTTCATTAACAATGTCTGGCAATCCAAGCACTTCGGATAAAGCATTGGCGAGTGTAGCCAACCTCAGTAGGCTTCTTCCAACCGGAACTGTTTTCTTATACCAGCTTGACATTCCCTTGTTAACCAACAATGGGCAGTGCAGCACAACAAATAAGATTTTCTCTGCTTTATTCATCGGTTTCTGTTGTCTTTCGTGCTTTCTCTTCACTTTCACTGATAGTTACACTGATAAGGAGGGCAAAATCCACTACGGAGTTGCAACTTTGAAGGGTCTTTGGCCGAGTTCGGATGCGAGTTCCATCGACTTATCAAAGTATAAACTTCAGATTGGAGACCTGATTCATGCTTTCCTTACTCTGCTTGTGTTTGGGGTTGTGGCATTATTCAATGGTGATACAGTGAGGTGCTTTTATCCTTCCTTCGACTCTTCTCAGAAGGCTCTGCTAATGGCTTTGCCTCCAGTTGTTGGTGCAGTTGCTAGCACGGTGTTCGCTTTCTTTCCCATGAAGCGCCACGGAATAGGGTACCCTTCAGCACAGAGTTCAGCTTCAATAAGCCCTGAAGAGGAAGCTTAATCTCGAAATACGCATAGCCATATATAGACAGATTATTGTTTTCTGGTTGGGTGATTGATTATTAATTGATTAATTATTTGTTAATTGCTTCTCTTTCTATTAAATTTTAATATTATGATATTTCAAAATATTTTCAGCTGTAATGAATTCAAATAAACAAAGATTTTTTGCACAGATGAATATAGTTTTACAATTATGAAAATAACATGCCCGGAAGTTTTAAGAACGTCTCTTGGTGTTTGACATCTAGTTTTAAGGATGGAACTATATAAATATATAACGGAGTTTGATTAGACCCCTATTCATTTATTACAAAAGAGCAAGGTGATACAATTTTTACACGTAATGAAGGAAGATGCATACAATCTAGGTTGTAAATGCCCCTAGCAACTTGAGGGAGATCTGAAAAATGCCGATACAGTTTGACGGAAGGATGAGAAACACCACAGTTTGCCATATGGTCAGCAAACTTAATTGCCTTCACGGAAGATATGTTCAAGCTCGAGAAGAGAAAACTTCCGAGCAACATGAAAGGATATGTTATATGATAATGCTAAAAAAATTTTTTAGGTCAAAAAAATTTAAAATTAAAAGACCTTTCTAAAAATTTTTATTTTTTCCTAAGGAAAATACAAATTTCAAAACATTTTTTCAAGTATAGTAGCCAACCTCACCCGCTCCCCCTAATTCCATCAGTGCCTTGTCTTAAAATTTCTTTATTGTGTGGTTGTCCAAATGCAAAGTCAGTGAAGTAATTAGCCTCTAAATAATTATATATAAATACATGCATATATACATATATATATATATATATGTATATATGTATATATGTATAATATATATGTATATATGTATGTTATTTATATGTATATATATATATATATATATATATATATATATATATATATGATGTACTGTGATAAGAGCGTTATTAGGATTCCATTTATTTCTCTATCACAAAATTTTTAACATATAGTAGTGCAATGTTCCACTTTGGTTTTTCATTGCGCGTTTGCTATATTATCCTGTTTTGTGCAATAATCAGGATTAATTTAAAATATACATATGTTAAAATTTTGTATTTTTTGAAAAAAAGGTATTATTTTAGCAATGGATTTTAGATGGAAAAAAATTTTTTATTTACAAAAAATTAATTAATTTAACAATAGATTTGCGACAGCTAAAAATTTTTATTTTTAAAAAATTAATTAATTTAGCAACGGATTTGCAACGGTAAATTTTTTTTAATTACAAAAAATTAATTAATTTAGTAACGAATTTTGACAACAAAAAAAATTTATTTAAAAAATTAATTAATTTAGCGATAGATTTGTAAGGGCAAAACATTTTTAAATTTTGGAAAAATCAATTAATTTAGCAATGGATTTGCGATGGCAAAAAATTTAATTAATTTAGCTACGGCTTTGTGATAGCAATTTTTTTTTTTAAAAATTAATTAATTTAGAAACAGCTTTGTGACCGCTAAAAATTTTTATTTAAAAAAATTAATTAATTTAGCCTGGGCTTGAACTCGCATCGTTGTTGTGGGGGAACACGTGTTCCACCACTAAGCTACTGATGTTCTTGTAATTTATTGTGTTATATATTAATTATATAATAATTTTTTTGTGAATTAGCTACGGATTTGTAAGGGTTTTGCGACGAATATACACAACCCAATTTTCCGTCGTAAATCCGTTGCTAATTAGCCACGGATCTACGACGACTAATTTTTCAAGATTTAAAAAAATAAATTTATTTTCAAATTTTGGATGACCGTCGCAAATCCCTCACTAATTGCAACGGATTTGTGAGGGCTTATTTTTTAATTTTAAAAAAATAAATTTATTTTAAATTTTAGGTGGCCATTGCAAATCCTTCGCTAATTGCAACAGATTTGTGAGGGCTTATTTTTTTAATTTTAAAAAATAAATGCATTTTTAAATTTTTTATGGCTGTTGCAAATCCCTAACTAATTGAGACGAATTTACAAGGGCTTATTTTTTAATTTTAAAAAAATTAAATTTATTTTTAAATTTTAGATGGCTATCGCAATTTCATCACTAATTACGATGGGATTTCCATGGGCTTCTTTTTCCAAATTTTTAAAAATAATTTTTTTTTTAATTTTGGATAGTCGTCACAAATCCCTCACTGATTGCGACGGATTTGCGAGAGATCAGAGTTTCATTAGGGTATGAAACCCTGATCTCTCACAAATCCGTCACTAAGCTAAAAAATTCATTAAAAAAAATTTTAAAATTTGATTATGTATACATATGTGTGTGTGTGTGTGTGTTGAAATAGTAAAATACACGAAAAGACATTATTACGTTGAAATATATATATATATATATATATAAATATTATATTATTAAGTATCTATATGTATGTATATATGTATGAATATGATATATATGTATTCGACGCAATAATATATATATATATATATATATAGTGTGTGTATTAATTTGTATGAATATGTAAATACATATATATATATATATATTAATATGTATATATATATGAATATATATATATATATATGAATATATATATATATATATGAATATATATATATATATATGAATATATATATATTTATAGACACACACATACTAACATAAATAAATATGTATATATGTTTGTATATATTTTTATTTTTATTTTTAAAAAATGTATTAACACACACACACACATATATATATATATATATATGTATATAAAAATGCTATATTAATATATGTATATAATATATATATATATATATATATATATACCAAATTTGTAATTAGCAACGAATTTGCTAATTATATAATATTAATTATATAATTCGCACTTAAATTAACAAATTCGCTAATTAGCAACGGATTTGTTACGGTTTATTTTTTCAATTTTAAAAAATAAATTTATTTTTAAATTTTGGATGGCTATTGCAAATCCCTTACAAATTTGCGAGGGCTAATTTTTTAATTTTAAAATAAATAAATTTATTTTTAAATTTTGGATCGTTGTCGCAAATCCCTCGCAAATTGCAATAGATTTGCAAGGGCTTATTTTTTCAATTTTGAAATACTAAATTTATTTTTATAATTTGGATGACCATCACAAATTGCGAGGGCTTATTTTTTTAATATTTTAAAAAATAAATTTATTTTTAAATTTTGGATGGTCGTCGTAAATCCCACACAAATTGCGACGGATTTGTGGGGGCTTATTTTTCAATTTTAAAAAAATAAATTTATTTTAAGTTTCGAAAGGCCGTCTTAAATCCCTTTCTAATTGCGACGGCAGTTTAATTTTTTAGTGTTAATTAAATCTAAAAAAAAGGCCGTCACAAATTATTGATGGATTGGCAACAACTTTCAATTTAATTAGTACTAATAATTAATTAAAAAAAGCCACCACAAATCCATCTCTAATTTGAGACAGCTAGATGTCTGTGGCTAATCCGTCGCTATTATAGATGGATTAGCGACGGAAATTTTAAAAAAATAAATTTATTTTCAAAATTTTTGCTTCGTTGTTATTCCGTCACAAATTAGGGACGACTTATAGACCGTCGCAAAAATCCGTCGCTAATTTGGTTTTTTCTTGTACTAGAAGAAAGGGAATCAAGGTGATAGTAAATATATAATATGTTGCCAAGAAACTACAACTATATGGAACATGGTTGCAATAGCTACTTTGTTTCAAAATCCTAGAAAAATTGGAATGAAATTGCATTGAAAACTTATTTTAATGGTCCTAAAGTTCTTGCATAAATGAGACCAAATTGCAACTATTTAGCAATGAATAGTTTGATGTCTCTTATGCCGTTGGAAATTCATAGCAAGTTAGCTTGCCAACCAAATGAAATTGCTATGAATGCGATTTTAAATTTTATAATTATTCAAAAATGTAAAATGTAAAAATTAATATTGTGTTTGTTGGAATGTATACCCAAATGGCCCGTGTATTTCTGTATTTTCAAAATTAATAAAGTTTCATTCATTAATGGTTATTTGCTTACATATATTGCTAATTAAAGGTATGAATGTGCTAGTAACTAATTTATACGATTGGGTCGTGCTTTCATAATAAGGTGTAAATTATGGGATACTAACACATAAGCAAAAAATTATTCTTGATCAATTGATGTAGTTGGGCACTTCATCAAGGTTTAGATCATTACACTATAGTTTCTAAATGGGGAATGGTTTACCTAAAACTAGTGAGTAGTCCACTCGCACCAATAGTGTAAGCGTATTTGGAATACGTAGAATTAGACCGCGCGATAATAATCTTTATAAAAGTACTAAATTAGATAAAGATTGGCTTATCATAGCTACTGCGTGGATGAGTATCTTAAAACTTGCATATAAGTTGGTGACCTGGTGAAGCTGGACATGTACAATTTGATACATGTTGGGTGAGGTCTTATCATAAGGCCAATAACCTTGTACTGGCTATGCCTTACGAATGGGCTAAGGGATGACCTCCTCCAAACTCAATCTATCTATCGAGTCTGGTTTGGTCCGCACTGCGTTCCTAAATCTATCTAGTCAAGGTTCGCCTCTCCAAAATAGTAACCCTACTCCTCTATAAGTCCTTATCCTTTTCTGTACCCTTTCTTCTTGGGTGTATGATTCTAGTTAATTAAGACGGACTTATATAATAGAGTTTTTATACTTCATTACGTGAATAAATCACTCTCTCGTGATTGTTCGGGATAATCTAAATAATCTTGGGCCTTGGGAAACATGACTAAGTATGTACACTTTTGGATAGCTCCCTGTGCTAAGTGGATACATACTAGAAGTCATAGATTATTGGACTAGCTATCAAACGATGGTAGATGTCATTAAGAAAGATGTTAGTGCATTTTCCCTATCACAAAGATAGGTGTTACGTAGAGGGGTATTTTTGTCATTATTACTCCTGTAGGTCGAAGACACTGGACTTGTAATATTATTCTCGGGGACAATATTTTCATATGGTGATAAATAAAATATTTAAAATGATTAACATACTACTATGTGTTAGCAAGGGTATTTTGGCCATTTTAGTAGACAAGAACAATATATCTTTTGGTCCCCAGAGTAGCTCAAACAACTTTAGTAAATTTATTTACTATGTGGGCTGATTAGGTGAATTTGTTATTGAAAGAATTATTCTAGAAGTCCAATTACTTATTTATTTGGACTAGAATAATTAATTGATTTATTAATTAATTATCTTGGATAATTTTATATTGGTCCAAATGGAATAATTAATTAATAAAAGTGATAATTTAACTATTTAATTTATTAATTAATTATCTTGAGTAATTTTGTTTTGGGTTCAAGTGGATTGATTAATTAATAAAAGAGCTATTTAATTATTCATTGGGCTAATTAAGAAAACTCTGGTCCACCAAGGTTTTGTTGTGATGGCTACAGGTTTGGAAACCTGGAATAGCTGCCACAAGGTTAAAAAGAAGGAAAAGGAAAAATAAGGAAAATAAGAAAAGAAAATAGGAACGCCGGTTATTTTGGTTAGAAAAGGAATAGGAAAGTTGTTTATATTTGTATGGCTTTTTGTACTGTGTGGAGTTAACTGAAAATTACACAGGGAAACATACAGCTTCCATTCATTAATTTTTTTTAAGAAATAAGCCACCATTTTTCCTTTGTCATTTTTTCTTGGTCATTTTTCTTTCATTTTCCTTTAACATTTTGCTTTTCCGTTTTTCTTCCAATCTTCTTCACCTTAGTTCTACCTTCACCAGTAGAGGTCCATAGAGGTTAGAGAATCTGAACTGTCAAGAGCTAGCAAATGTGGTAAGTGTTTGATGCGAAGTAGCTGAAGGTTAGTTGGTGTGCCCACAGAATAAGTAGACGTTCCCGTTCAGGAAGTGTCATCAAATCCAAATCCAGCTCCAATTATTCGAATTAAATTCCCTAGAAGTAAGTACTCCTAAACTTTGGCTTAGAAAAATTTTTAATTTTCTATCTTCAGCTGTGTATTTAATTTTTCCGCGATCATTCAAGTGGTATCAGAGCCATGGTTAAATCTAGGAGTATGCTTAGGGTTAATAACCGGAAAAGGTGGTTCCTTTACTAATTAAAAATATGATCCTTGTGATTGTATAGATCCCTTGTGTTTTTTATTTGTGCAGATTTTGGGTACGCGTCATGCGTGGAGGCGTAGGCACCTATAATTTATTTTTAATCACTTTTTTAGAAATCATGTACGCCTCGTTTTAAATGGCATAGGCACTTAAAATTGTATTTCAATATTTTTTACGAATTCTTGTACAAGAAAAATGGTGCATGTACAATGCCAGATCAATACTAAAAAGCCCCTGAAGAAAGTCACAACAAATTAGAAGAAGGAAAATCGCAGAAAGAGTGCCAAACAGAAGTAAGCCACGGCTGGCTTGCCTCCAAGCTGCAGCTAGCTTGGTGGAACTAAGGCAAGCTACAACTGGCTCTACTCAAGCCACGAGAGGCTCAAGACCAACTGCTGCCAGATCAAGTGAAATTTCCCCTAAAGCCACAAATAGATGTAGAGGTATAGTGGCTAGATGGTGGATTGGGAGGAACAGTTTTGCTCTGGTCCAGGTTCTAGCTAGTTCCGGTTTGGTCTTCCGGTTTTGGGTTTTTTTGGATTTTTTTTATTTAATTTCCTTTGTATTTTCTTTTTCTCTTGGGGTTCATATAACATGAAATTATTTTCTTGCAATGATTTATTTATGGATTTAAATAATTTTGCATGAAAATAGTTAGTAAAGGCGAAACTGCCTTAGGATTAAACAAGATTATTATTATTATTATTATTATTATTATTATTATTATTATTATTATTATTATTATTTGATCAAAATGTAAAATGATTAATATTGATCAAAATATATTTACATGGTTGCTCACTAGTCCATAGTCAAAGAGACTAATTGCTAGTGTATATGACTACAATTCTCAAAATCAGTCAAAACATTAGGGTACAAAGTAAAAATAACATTGTACACATGTGTTTTTACCCTCTTGACAATATCCAACGGTTGGCACACTTCCCCCTCAAAAATAGCCTTGTTACAAGCTTTCCAGATGAAGTAGAAAGTGGCTGCCATAGCAGTAGCCTTTGCCTTAGATAACCACGAGGACCCACGGTTGGCACGCTTGTACCACTTAAGGCACGCACTAGCCATATTCATTGCTTGGGGTAATCGTAGCCACCTTCTAATTTCCCTCCATATCGTAGTAGAAATTGGGCACCTGAAAAATAGGTGGTTAATCGTTTCCAGTTGTGACTTACACAGTGGACAAGACATGTCTTCAAGGCGGAACACAAGTACATCTTTGGTCTTCAACCTTCCCCTAGCACACAACCACAGAATGAATGAGTGCTTTGGGGTTAGACCCTGTTTCCAGATAGTATTAGCCCAATATACCCTGAATGTAGTTGGCCTCAGATAATCATAAGCTTGAGAAGTGATCGAAGTAGTACCCATAGCCCAGGTGTGAAGAAGGGTAGCCGCACTATGACAATCCTGTTCCCTGTCCATAATTACATCTCTGATTGAGAGGATACTACGAAGCAGAGGGGAATGACTCCGATGGTGGTCAACCTCCCAAATTGATCTGCCATTCATATAGTAGTGGTCCAACCACTTAACCCACAAGGACTTTTTTTTACTTGTATGTCCCAAATGATTCTAGATAATAGAGCCCCGTTCCAAGCTTGTAAGTTTCTCAAACCAAGTCCGCCTTCAGTCTTGGGCAGACAAATATCTTTCTAGGCAACCAACGCATTTTTTGAGTTCCACAGAAAATCCCTAGCCATCCTATCTAGCTGGACAATCACAGCTGACGGAGTAGGAAGAATGGACAGCCAGAAACACTCAACGCCTTGAAGAATAGATTGGATCAATTGTAGTCGTCTTGCATAGGAAAGAGCCCGCGCAGGCCATTTCCCAATGTAAGAGCCAATCCTATCAAGTAGTGGTTTGTAGAAGGTTAGTCTAACTCTACCATTACTGATCGGTAGGCCAAGGTAGCGAAAAGGAAGTTCCCCAATAGGAATGCCCATGTCATCCAGGATACGCTCCTGTGTAGATCTCTGCATCCCATCAAGATAAATATTTGACTTATCCTTGTTAATTTCAAGCCCCGAGCATCTCTTAAATACTTCCAGTCAGTCAAGTAGAGTTTGGACAGAAGAACAATCTCCTTTAGAAAACAACATTAGGTCATCAGCAAAAGTAAGGTGAGTAATTCTTAGTGCCTCACACTTGGGTTGGTATCTAAATGGAGTCCCAAGTGTGTGCACTTTAATAACTCATGAGAAATATTCCAAGCAAATGACAAACAACAAAGGAGAGATCGGATCCCCTTGTCGCAAACCTTTAGCACCTCTAAAGAAACCCTGCATAGTCCTATTTATAGCAATAGAGAAAGAAGTAGTGGTCACACACAGCTCAATCCAATTCACGAAGATATGAGGGAACCCAATTTCTATAAGTAATGCCAGTAGGAAGTCCCAGTTAACTGAGTCATAAGCCTTCTTAAGGTCCACTTTGATAGTACACCTAGGAGAGACTCTTGTCCTGCTATACTCACGCATAAGCTCTTGAACCAGGAGGATATTATCAGTCATGAGCCTACCATGAATAAAAGCAGTCTGAGAGATGTCGACAAGGTGAGGAATAACCAACTTAAGTCTTTCTACCAAAATTTTTGAGATAATCTTGTACACCATGTTGCAGCACGAAATTTGCCTAAAATCACCCACCCTCTCTGCTTGTTCAGATTTGGGGACCAAAGTAATAACAGAATGGTTGATTTGCTTTAATAGTCTGCCTGATGTGAAGAATTCCAAAACAGCATCACATAAATTTTGTCCAATAGTATCCCAAGCTTTCTTGAAAAATAAGGCAGAATAACCATTTGGACCCGGAGCTTTGCAGTCACCAATATCCCACAAGTCCAATTTAATATCTTGGATAGTGACATCTTTAATTAGGACATCCATTAGATCATGAGGAACCATTGGCCCAGCACGAACATAGTCCACATTGATTTCCTGGCAGCATACCTTAGTTCCCAGCAGGTTTTGGAAGTATTCCACAAATTCATCAGCAAGTGCCATGGGGTTGTCAGTCATGAAGCCATCTTCCTTGAGAATAGAAACAATGAAGCTCTTTCTTTTATTCCGTTTGACAATGTTGAAGAAGTAACGAGTATTCTTGTCAGCTTGAGCAACATACTTATCTTTTGCAAGTTGCTGGTAGAACTTCATTTCTGCCTCCGCAAGATACCATGGAGATCTTTTACACTCCTTGAATAGTGTAATAAGATTCTGATCCATGGGATTCTGAAGAAGTGACTGTTGGGCATTCAGAACAGCTAAGTTTGCTTGTTCTACACAGCCAGACAAGTGAGAGAAATCCTGCCTGTTTAATCTCCGAAAGTCCTGCTTTAACTCTTTCAACTGACGGCAAAGAGTGAACTGGTGAAATCCCATGAACGCACGATCCCATACTTCCTTGACAATATTTTGAAACGAGTCATGGTCGGCCCAGAAATTAAGAAACCTGAATGGTCAAACAGATCCCCCGATGTTGTCGGCAACTGACCAAATGGTAGGGCTATGATCAGAAAGAAACCCAATAGGAAGAAATTCCATCGATGCCTGGATAGGGCATTGGAACCAAGTATCATTACCCATGACTCGATCAAGCTTTGACCACACCTTAGAATTAGTCCAAATGAATCGAGGGTCGACATAAGGAAGGTCTTCCAGACCAGTATCAGCACATAATGAGGCAAAGTCCCTAATTTCATATGAAGTAGGCATGGTACCACTGAGTTTATCGTCCACATGTAAATACGTATTAAAATCACCCATAAGGATCCATGCCTCCAATAACCCGGAAGATAAGTGCTCAATCTCATTCCACAAAGTCCTTCTTGCCACAACAGAATTGTAAGCATAGACGAAAGAAAAGAAATAAGTAAGGTGGGAAATCTTACATGTGATGTGAACCGTGATAGCTTGAAGTGAGCAATAGAATAAGTTCACTTCCACCTTTGCCCCATTCCAGGGAATGACTATTCTACCCCCATCAGCTTCAACCATGTTATGTAAACCCAACCAATTATAGAACTTATGTTGAAGCAGATTATCCAGCCCATCAACCGTCAACTTAGTTTCCAGTAATCTGATGATTGCAGATATCAGTCATAATTAGGATACCAATCGCAGAGGCAATTTTACTACGTGATTTCATGTTCCAACAACCGAGAGGCAAAGCTGGGAAGGTGACCCAAATAGGAATTATACTGACCTCTTGCAATGAAAAATCAAATTCCGCAGGCATCTCCTTTAGCATAAGTGATCTCCCAAATACTGCATAAGGCCCACCACGAAGAACTTTTTGTCTGTCAGCATCCGAGTTGAAACGAAAGATCAGTCATCCAGAGGCATGGGAGTGCCCCTTAGACAGAACACCCCAATGCTTAGTGAGTTTCATGACTACCTTCATTCCCGGGAATCTTCCTGCAAATATGCCTATTAGATATGACCCCAGCCTACCCACAGTATCCTCAAATTCCAGTGCATCAATATCAATATAATTCCCTGAGTTGGGAATGTTACTTAACTTCATTCCATTAGACTGCTCCCTGTTCCCTTTCACAACATTAGCCCAAGACTGTATAGTTTGATTGGAATCCACAGGTTTGATAGAGGGATAAGACATTGTCTATGAAGGGGAAGAGTTCCCCACACAAGGGACATAAGGGACAGAAGATTCTGGGTAAGTAGAAGGGGGCATGCTCCTTGCTTGTAAGCAATTCATAATGTCCTCACGTGGGCCATTTTCTTCCGCAACTATCTGGGCAGTTGGAGAAAGCATGCTCCCAACATCAAGGCCCACTGAGGAGGTCACTAAGTTAGGTTCTGGAGCTGCCAAATGAGGCAACTAAATGATGAGAGTGGGTGAATTGTGGAGGACTGGGGTCAGGGACCAAGGATGTCTCAGGTATGGTTAGAATTGATGGGCTTAGATTAGCCTTGGTCACGGCTGGGACAGTGAGAGACCTATGTTCAACCTGGGGAGAAGAGATGAATATCTGGGGTGTGGAAGCCGACAACACTCCAGAAGATGTCATTTTCCTCCGGCCTCTAGTTTGGACTATTAGGTCCAGGCCATCAGACAGTGCAGCGGGCAGATACAACAAGAAGTTGGAGTAGGTAGCAGAAGAAACAGCAGGCGGGAGGATGGAGTAGGTAGGAGACTTTACTGGAAAGGAGAGGTAGTAGGCTGACAGACAGTTGGAGTAGTTAGAGTCCGGGAGAGTGTAATTCTATTTGGAGTCTAGCGCAGAAAGAATATTCCAGACCGAGATTGATTCCAACAGCTGACTAATTGGATTCTGAAGGCAGAATATGGTTAAAACAGATCAAAAACACCTGATGCCGGTAGTAGAAGCATGGACAAAGGAAACAGGAGAAATATCGGCTCAATATGATACCTAGCCTCTGGACAGAAACAGATTCACACCCTTACAACTAAATTAATTAAATATGGAAGCTAATAGAATGCTTGATAGAATAGACAGACCAAGGCCGAAAAAAAATCTAGGAACATGCAGAAAACTATAAGGTTGGAGCGCCGGTTAGCATCAGGTAGCAGCAACATAGGCAGAAGCATATGAAGAAACCCTAGCACAGCAGTACCCAAGGACAACTAAGGGCAACTAGACGCAGTTGTAGATGCCGAGCCACACCTCACAATATCACAAAAGAAGAACACCAAAATGGATAACTTCAATACTAACCAGTAGGGGAACATGCATTAACCACACATCTAAAAGACCTATCATTGGTAGCAATGGAGATGAGAGTTAGGAAGAGGACACAAGGGAGTTGAGAGCTTCTCTCTCTACCTCTTCTCTCTCTATTTATTCTTATTATTATTATTATTATTATTATTATTATTATTATTATTATTATTATTATTATTATTATTATTATTATTATTATTATTATAGTTTATCCATTATTTAGTCATATAAGAATTAAAAGTTAGAAATAGCATGTAAAAATTTTTATTTTTGGAGCATGTCCGATGCGCTTTTTTTAGTATAGAAAGTATTATTAACAATGTCCTCAATCAATCATACTTTAATTAAAATACTAGTCACTAAAATCACACATAAGGACAAGTATACCCATCATATAGTATAGGGAATAGCAAGTATCGAATCCACGAGAACTTAGGCTCCCGCCTTACTTTTTCCAAATCTTTATTGTTTACCAACAAAATAAGAAGATAGAATAAATAACCAACTAACTTAATATACAAGAGAATAAATCAAGTCCACACAAGAAAAGTCACAATGATAGGACCTAAATTAGTCATATATTTTCTAGTTATTTGAGGCTATTTTGTGATACATTTTGTTCAATAACTGGTCATATTCCTTCATATTTGAGATTTTACCCTTGGAAAGGTATTTTGTGCATTATTTCAGATTTTAAGGGTAAAATAAGATAAAAACATCGCAAAACAAAACAGAGGCGGTGCCGGCTCGGACAGGGGAACCAGCGCTGGCCACATGCTACTGACATGCACTTCGAGGTGACGAAAAATCGGTGAAACAGAGCAGAACGGAACCGAACCGACGCCGACTAGGAGGCCAGAGGCGACGCCGGCTGTACTCTGGAAGGGCTGGTGTGAAAATCAAGAAAAATTGGTGAACAAGTAGAGAAATATACCACAATCAGTGCCGATCGTAGGCAGGACAGGCGTCGCCGACTGTGCCCTGATGCTGAGGCGGTGCCTTGATTTTTGCATGCGTTTTTTGATAATTTGTAGAGTTTTAGTATTTTCCTACTTCTAGTCGGCCAGAAACCCTAGAGGAACGATTTTAGGCACTTCTAAATCCTATAAATGGAGGGAAAACACAAGGAAAAAGGGAGAATTCGTAAATCAAAACATCAAATCACTCAAATTAAAGGAGGAATTCTTCAGTTCAAGGAGGATTGTGCAAGAGGGTCTACAAAGGAAGAAGAATGAGGCTTGTCTATAAGTGCTTTCTTTTACTTTATTTTCTTTTTCTTGAACAATGATGTATTAATTGCTTTATTGTAATTTGACATTGTTTAGGTATTCATGATTTTTAGAGTTACTTTGATCTTTTGATTAATTGATTATTAATCTTGGTATTTAATTATGTGTGCTTATTATAAGATTAATTGGTTGTTTCTTTCCATTAACTTGTTGAACCAAAGGGGTTGATGGTGGTTTCAATTGATTGATTTTGTATTTGTTGTCTATTAACTTGCTGGACCAAAGGGGTTAATTGCTAAGAACTAAATAATTAAAGGTTAATTAATGTCTGCCTAGACCAAGGATTCATTGGTTAGCTTCATGTTTTAAGTTTGCTGAGACCACATAAATTTAATCAAGAACTGTGTTTAATGCATCTTTTGAGTGAATTAGTTGAGACGAGACCAAATAATGCTAATTTATTTAGAAGATTGTGATTTCATGGATTGACCAAAGAAGTAAATCTATCTTAATCCTTCATGATGCCAAGAGAATGATTAGTTATGACAATGATTAGGTACTTTAAGATCATGCTTGTCAAAATAATGGTTTGAGTTGCATAATTATCCATCATTGACATGTATATATTCGTTTATTTTATTTTATTTTATATTATTTTCCTTTTTATTTCTTTTTCACTTTATTGAGTTGATTAAACAATGAAAGAAAAGTGATTAATGCATACTTGTTCCTTGATGATCAACACTCGTCTTATACCCTATGCTATGCTTAATGATGAGTACACATGCTCATATATGTGATTTGGGGTTAACGTTTTAATTTAAACTTGATTGGGAATGTGTTTATTTTTATATGATTTTTATACCTAAATCCATACACATCACACAAAGATAATCAAGGAGTAAGAATAAGGAGAAAAGACATGTAATAAAGAAATATCTCAATTCTATGACAAGTGAAGAGAATATCTTTCAACCAATTAATTCCCAATCCCAAATAGTAATATTAGTTTCAAAAGCAAATTCCAATCATTTCCCAAGACATGAAATTCCTATTCTTAGTCTAATTAAAGGGTATACACTACCTCCCTAATTAAAACTAAAAAGCATTAAGAACAACTTAAGTAAACAATGTCCCTATACTTTAGGCAACACTAAAGTCTTTTGGAAGAAATAATACCCATATGCTCTAGGCAATATCCTCTATTTGATTAACAAGTCTTTCCCTTAATTCGTTTGCCAAGTCCATTAAGAGATCACAAGATAGTGAATTAACTACTCCAGAATAATTAATTCATCTCATAAAATTAACTAATCAAATACTTAGAATTGGAATTCAACAAGTCTAGAATTAATTCAACACAAAATCATAAAGTAAAAATTTCCTCAACTAGAATGAAAGCATATAAATCCAACTTTAACAAAATATAATTACAAAGAAAGAAAGAAGATAAACTCATAGACAAGTGTAATCCCTTTCTTCTTTGCAATCTTCTTGATAAAGGTCCTCTTCTTCTCTAAGATTTCCTTGATCTTTCTTGTTCTCGGTGTTTTTCTAGGAGTTCTATAAAATATTACAATGAAAACTCAAGAACTAGAACTCTCTTGTACAATGTTATTCTTTTGTATTTAAAGGAGATTTGGTTGCCAAAAAGTGCCTACAAGAATCTTTTTTCGTGGCTGAAAGAGTTCCCAAAAGAATCCAACTAAATTTACCAAACTCTACTTGAAAAGGTAAATTTGCCACCTTATGAATAGTAACACTGGCACCGATTTAGGCTGAACAGTCAGCGCTAATCCTTCCTAAAATGCTTTCGAAATTCCTCTATACTACTATGTTTCTCTATAAGTGACTCCCGGCCGGCTAAGCTACGTGGGCTGGCGCCGGTTCAACACTGTTTGCCCCGATTTTGGGCATTTTTCTCCCTCTTTTCAATATTTCTCCCATTTAATCACTTCACAACAAAAGATAGCAATTTAGTGGGAATCAATAGTTATCTAAACATAAAAGCAACACAAATGACCCTCAAAATATAGGTACATTTAGCCTTATTACATTCCCTCACACTTGAATCCTTGTCCTCAAGCAAACAAGAATTAAAACACTTAAGCAATAGCTTATAAACAAGTCAATTCTTCAATTTAGCAAATTCATCAGCAGTAAAGGAAAAATCTTCTTCCAACCTCAAACACAAACTTGTCATTCATTCAACCCTTTTAAAACCTTTCAAACTCATGTGTTAAATGAAATAATCCCAAGGCCATCAATGTTAAGTTAAACAAGGACATATCCAGTACAAAAAAATTATTCTATCCCTTAAGAAAAATATAGACAAACACAAATCATACAAGCCAAGCCATTTAATCAATGCCAGTATTATGAACTCAAATTTGCACAACTTAAGTTAATGAAATTAGGAAAGCACTCCACTCTTTTGTTTTTTCAGTAACATAGGGAATTGATAGTCTCAAATGAATGGATTTCTCTTCACGCATTGTATTGGCCCTTTATAGTCATTATATTTTTTCAACAATTTTCTGTTTTTTCTTTCTTGCTTTATTGCCTTCAGGATAGCTTCAAGAAAGTGCACCGAACAATACTTGCAACTTCTCTCCATATTGACTCCCTTTTCTGCAAAAGAAAAATGAGAAAAATGAGAGCATTTTTTCAACTCAATTCTTTTTTAGCTCAGTAACAATGATTTTTGTTCACTCATTGTTTTTCTAACTTCCTCACATTCCTTATTCATCACTTAAAGTCAAGCAAACTTTAAATCTATAATAAAAGAATTAATCAACAACTCTTCCCATTTTTCACCATATCATCCATATATAGACTTAAAGAATAAAAAGAAAAAAAAAACTCAAATACTAAATATAACTAATGTTAACTTAAATTCTCAAGACTTAGCAAAATTCAACTAAATACATAAGTTAACTTTTAAATAAAAATCTAACCATAATGAATGACAAATCCATATATCAAGTTGAAAAGAAAATCACAACTCCATTATTAACAAATAAGCTCAATTTAGCTCCAACATCTCCAAATTTTCTAAATTTTGAAAAATTTAGCTTGATAACAAGAAAACACCAAGATAATTGATAAAGCCTTGGACAAAGAATATCACCAAACCATTCTCTCATACTTAAACTGGACAATACCCTCATTGGCAAAAAATTAATACAAGAAAGCATCTCCAAAGGGACCAAAAATGGTAAATGAGGTAAAAAGTTAAGCAAGACTCTGAAAGTACAATAATACTCTAATAAATATTAAAACTTGTAGAAGAATAAAAGAGCTTGTTCCAGAAATCTTTATTCAAACTTGCAAAATTAAACACTCATAAAAAAAAACAATGAAAAGAATGACCAAATTAAAACACAGGAAAGACAAAGAAAACTCCTAAGAATAAACAAAATGACTCACTCCCCCATACTCCAACTGGGACATAATCTCCTTATTACTAGGGAAAAAGACACCTAACAAAACCAAACACAAAACATTAACACAAAATCTTTCCACTCATCATGCTTGCTCATCAAACCTTTGTAAAATGGATTAAAGCTCAAAGTAGAAGATGCATAGGTTGAACGTAGAAAGAAGGGAGGTGTTTGAAAATGGTAATGCTGATAAGAACAATTTTTCTCAGCAAAGCAAAATACATAAACCGCATTCTCTAACATCCCTTAGGCACACAAATATTAGTTTCAACATATGAGTGCAAATGGTATCTAAAGAATGCATCAATCTTGTCATCACCAATTAACCCTTCAAAAGATTTGTCACAAAAAAATTCTCCTTTAAACTTAGTAATTGAATTCTTAAAGATGGGATCAAGAAATCCTTACTTTGCACCACATTTACAAATGCTAAGTTACCTCCCTTTGAATAGAGTGAATGGTAGAATTTATTGGCATACTCCAAGGGTTTCGTATGATGTACTATTGAGAGATCCAACTCCTTAAGGCCTGTTAAGCTCAACACATCATCAATTGAACCATTGTTCTCCAAGAATTGAGATGATCCTAAAAAATCATGTGACAAAGAGAAATTAGAATTATTAGTACATATAGTAGAATCGAATACCTCTCTTGCCACATTGTGCAATTGTCCCTCATAGCCTCTCTCTTCTCCATGGTCAATTGTACGGGTCAGCATGAACTCATGAGTCTCCTCAAAAATCTTAGCTAATTCTGTCATTTGATGGCATAGTCATTGGGAAGCTTCTTCATACCACTGAACAGATGAATTTGTATTGGCAACAAAACAATTCACTAATGCTTCTAATGACGTCTCACTAAAAACATCAATGTGAACTTGTAATTTTGCCAATCTATCATCAGTATAACTCCTTTGATTTTGTGCCCAAAAATATTTTTCCATGATGATGTCAACCTCGCACTCACAGAAAAATAAAAATAAAAATTGAAAATAAAAATAAAATGAGTAAAAATTCAAACAAATCAATGACAAAAGCTTATACTAATAAAACGATGCAATATTCACAAAGTAACTAAAAACAAAAGTTAGTGATATTTACCAAAACAACAAAGGCTAAATCAATAAGATTCGAGTGTTTCCGATAGTGCCCATCCCCGGCAACAACGCTAAAAACATGATAGAAACTATTATCAACAAAGTCCACAATCAATCAAGCTTTAATTAAAATGCCAATCACTAAAACAACACATACAAGCAAGTATAGCCATCATATAGTACAAGGAATAGCAAGTATCGAATCAACAAGAACTTAGGATCACACCTTACTTTACCCAAATCTTTATTGTTTACCCAACAAAATAAGAAGATAGAATAAATAACCAACTAACCTAATATACAAGAGAATAAATCAAGTCCACACAAGAAAAGTCACAAGGATAATCAAGGAGTGAGAATAAGGAGAAAAGACATGTAATGAAGAAATATCTCAATTTTGTGACAAGTGAAGAAAATATCTTTCAACCAACTGATTCCCAATCCCAAAATACCAGTATGAGTTTCAAAAGCAAATTCCAATCATTTCCTAAGTCATGAAATTTCTATTCTTAGAATAATTAAAAGGTATACACTACCTCTCTAAATAAAACTAAGAAGCATTAAGAACAACTCAATTAAACAATTACTGTCCCTATACTCCAGGCAACACTAAAGTCTTTTGGAAGAAATAATATCCTTGTACTCTAGGCAATATCGTCTATATGATTACCACGTCTTTCCCTTAAATTCATTTCCCAAGTCTATTAAGAGATCAGAAGATAGTAATAAACTACTCTAGAATAATTAATTCAAGTCATAAAATCAATTAATCAAATACTTAGAATTGGAATTCAACAAGTCTAGAATTAATTTAACACAAAACCGTAAAGTAAAAATATCCTCAATTACAATTAAAACATATAAATCTAACTGTAGCAAAATAGAGTTACAAAGAAAGAAAGAAGAAAAACTCATAGACAAATGTAAGCCCATTCTCTTCTGCAATCTTCTTGATAATGCTCATCTTCTTCTCCAAGATTTTCTTGATCCTCCCTGTTCTTGGTGTTTCTCTAGGAGTTCTATAAAATATTATAATGAAAACTCAAGTACTAGAACTCTCTTGTACAATGTTATTCTTTTGTATTTATAGGATTTTTTGTTGCCAAAAAGTGCCTAGAAGAGTCATTTTCTGTAGTTGAAAGAGTTCCCAAAAGAGTCCAATTGAAATTACCAAATTCTGATTGAAAAGGAAAATTTGCAGCCTTTTGAACAGTAACAACCAACGCCGGTTTAGGCAGAACAACCGGCTCTGATCCTTCCTAAAATGCTTCCGAAATTCCTCTGTTCTACTATATTCTTCCAGAAGTGACCCCCGACCGACTCAACAATGTGGGCCGGTGCCAGTTCAATACTGTTTTCCCCAATTTTAGGCATTTCTCACCATCTTTTCAATATTTCTATCATTTAATCATTTCACAACAAAAGATAGCAATTTAGTGGGAATTAATAGTTATTTGAACATAAAAGCAACACAAATGACCCTCAAAATATAGGTACATTTAGCCCATATCAATGTGAATTATATTTAATTTTGTGATCAAATGCATAAAGGTTTTTGACAAATTAATTTTTATCTACAAAAAAAATTAAGGAAAAGGTTTTAAAAATGGAACTAAGTAATTAAAGTTAAATTCATGGTTTATTCTTCTAAAGGGTTTTATCCTTAACATGGAGAATAATTTTGAATTTAAGTATTTTAAACTTAGTTCCTAAGAAAATGTTTTAACTTAAGTAGTGAAATAAAAATTCATAATTATTTTCTTAAAGGGGTTTATCCTTGACATAGAAAATAATTAAAATTTTGGGTTTTCACTAAAGTTAATAAAAACTATTTAATTTAAAAGAAACATTTTTCTAAAAACTTATTTTTCCCAAAAGATTAAGTGAGAGAGGGGTTCCACCAGCCCCACGGCTTCCATCATGGATTCTTGTTTGATATTGTGGATTTTCTCATGTTATTCTGAGCATGACCCCTTATTGGATGGATTTCCACAAGAATCTAAAACTAATGGAGGAATTCAAATTAAAGCCTAGTAAAAGTGTCAGTGTTAGCCAGTCTATCATTGGAGGCATTAATGCTGGATTATCCATAGGTGGTGAGAGTAATGACCATCCTATTGATGGAACTATTTCTGGATCATTACCTGTTAAAGAAGTTTAATTTGTGATGATTATGCACCTAACTAAGAAAATTGTTAACCTTCCTACAAAGGGCTTTCAATTTTTCTAAGAGCAAAAAATTTCATATTTTTTTATAATTGTTTTAATAGTTAACCATATCATGGAAATAATATGATGTTTTTAATATGTATTTCTATGTGTTTTTTTTTTCCAAAACGAACATTTTTCTGAATGAAGCTTTTTTCCAATCAATCAAAATGTTTGGTTTTAGTCCTTTGTCTATTATTCTCAAGGAAAACAAGTTAACTGGACCTAACTACGTGGACTGGAAAAGGAATCCGAATATAGTACTCACAATGGAAGAGTACAAGTATGTTCTGACCGACTCCAATCTTGAAATTGGAAAAGATTCCACAGACCTAGATCATGAGACTGAGAAGGTTCGGAAGAAAGCTGATGAAATGGCTTGATGCTAAATTTTGGCTTCCATATCCAATATTCTCAAGTCTAAGCACGAAAACATGCCTACTACACACGACATCGATGTATCATTGCATACCATGTTTGTTGACAAGAGCAGGCTTGCAAAGCAAAAAGCTCTTAGAGTAATCATGAAGACTAGGATGGCTGAGGGGGCATCGGTTCACAAGTATATGCTCAAGATGATTACTCACTTCAAGGAGGACGAGGTCCTAGTGGTAATAATTAACGTTGAGAGCCAAAATGTCATGGTTCTTGAAACTTTTCCAAAATCATATTGTCAGTTCATGTTAAACTATAACATGAACAAGTAGAATATGTCTTTGACTGAGTTAATGAAAGAACTCCAGGCTACTAAGAAAATTGTGAAGCCTGGGTTAAAGATTTTGATTGCTCGTTCTATTTCATCTTCTAAAACTGGGCCTTCAAGAAGATGAAGGCCCAGAACAATGCAGGGGCCCAGTAAAAAATCCAAGCCTGGACCAATCCAAGCCCAATGACAAGGCCAATGGCAAGTGCTTCAAGTGTGGCAAGAAAAGACACTTTAAAAAGGATTGTTCGGACTTTTTGGCCAAGTTCTCTTCATGTATTACTCTATACTTAGAGTCTATTTTGATGATGGGTCATCATCCACTTTGATTATTGATTTTGAAGCCACTGACCATATCTGTAGCTCCTAACAGGGGTTCATTAGGATAAGATGACTCAGGTGGAGCATCAAACAGGTCAACTAATCAAAAAGCTAAGATCAAATCGTGGTAGAGAATATCTCCTTAGTGAATTCAAGGATTACTTGGCACATTAGGGTATAGTATCTTAGCTGACTACACCTGAGACCCCCTAGCCGAATGGAGTAAGTGAGAGAAGAAATAGAATGTTGATGGAAATAGTTAAAAGCATGATGAGTCATACAACTCTTCCTATTTCTTTTTGGGGATATGCTCTGGAAATAACAGCATATATTTTGAACTTGTTTCCTTCTAAGTCAGTGGCTAAGACCCCTATGAGATGTGGATTAGACGAAAGTCCAGTATGAATCATCTCAAGGTGTGGGGTTGTCAAGCATATGTACTAATTAAAGGAAGTAAAATAGAACCAATATTAGAATTTTGCTCCTTTGTAGGATATCCAAAAGGAATAAGGGGTGGATATTTTTATCATCCCTAAGAGCAAAAAGTACTTATTAGTAGACATGCTAGGTACTTAGAGGATGAACAAATTGTATCCACTAAGGTTTCGAGTAAGGAGGAATTGGATAAGAAGTTGATTGATGCTTTAACTTCAAGTACCTCAATTGAAGAGCCTAAAGAGGCACAGCCAGATGTTCCTGTACAAGATTAACTACGTCGTAGTGGAAGGATTTCTATGGTTCCGGAAAGATAGACTAGAGAAGCTTTTAAGGTAGTATTCGACCATCCGGAACAAGATCCCATAAGATACAATGAGGCCATTGTTGATGTTGATGTAAACAAATAGCATGTAGTAATGGATACTGAGATTGAGTCTATGTATCTTAATCAAGTTAGGAATCTTGTCACTACACTTGAAGCGACGAAACCCATAGGGTGCAAGTGGGTATACAAAAGGAAGAGAGGTGTGAATGGAAAGGTGGAAACCTTAAAAGTAAGGTTGGTTGCAAAAGGTTATACTTCAAAAGAAGGGATCAATTATAAGGATGCCTTTTCACTTGTTGCTTTACTTAAAACCAGACACATTCTCTTAGGTATTGCATGTTATTATGACTATGAGATATGACAAATAGATATCAAGATAACATTTCTTAGTGGCTTTCTTAACGAAAACATCTACATTATCCAGCCTGAAGGCTTTGTTGTAAAAGGCCAAGAGCATATGGTTTGTAAGCTTAAAAGTCTAATTATGGATTTATGCCTGTTGGGTATCTCACGCATATCATATATGGCACAGCGAAAAAATAAGAATGAGATACCAACCCAGGATCCACATATGAGTGGAAAACAAGACATAAAGAGATCTAAGGTAATAGCTTTTTACCTTTCTTTGATTGTCTGAATAACAAAAATTTTCTTCTTCAAGTCGAGGCGTAATCTAGCAATCCTCTTGATCAAATACCACGAGAGTTAAACGTCCAACCACTATAATCACATGGTGTGATTATCTCTAACAAAAATCCACACGGAGGAACACTCAAGCACAAGATTTATGTGCTAGTAGAAACAACAATGGTGGCTAGAGTTATGATCAATATCAACGAGAGAGAGGAGAAAGAATGTCATGAGTTGCCCTAGGGTTTCGAGTTGTTTTTCATGTCTTACACTATTCAGTAATTTCATGCATATATCCTCAATATATTACATGAAATTTGTTGGAAAAATACTCCAACTGAGAATTTTAAAATAGTAAGAATTCCCTAATTGTAATCAGAAACATCAAGTTCTTACAATTACAATTTGTCCCCATAAATTATAACTACTTATAATTTGGCCACAATAACTTCTCTTTCTCGCAATTAACCCCACTATGTTATCAAATAACATCTTCTATATACAATCATCTATTTTGTGTGACCTATTACGTTTCCCAGTCAATTGGTAGCAAACACGAATTAATCCAATCATATTTGAGATTAATAATCCATAATTAATTAGAATTAATCCTATTAATTCTAATCATGATTGGTTTATTAATTCATCAATTAATAAACATATATTCTCAGATCATGAGAGGTATCTAGCAACATATCATCACCACCCAAGAGTCTAAGAAGTCAAGTGGTTGACATGAACCCTTCAATAACAAACTACAGTGCAATTAACTCCTTTCACTATACAATATCTCATTCGATTTGGAGTACGGAATTAGTGCCAACTTCCTTCAGAATTAATTTTAGCCCGAATAGAATCGTACTTGTACCAGGAACCCACTACTCTAGATATGTATCAATTGGAACTATTTTCAATACAAAATCACCTTGGCTGAGGACTTCTCGAGTAGTGATTCGTACAAGTGGCCGTGAGATATTCGCCCCTACTATTAGGAGTGGTAAATCCTTTATTGACCCTCACAACTACTTTTGTTTACCTCACAATGTGCTCAATATCCATCCCATAGGCGACCCTCAATCTGGCTCCAGAGATTGGAATCAAAGCATAATGCTCAGCAAATAAAGTACTTTGGAGTTCTCAAGTCTAAGGATATTTGCACGTTTGCTATATTGAGATTATATCATTGACATTAAATAGTTATCCATGTGATTATCAAATAGCTAGGTCATTCAATGAACTTGTTCCAATAACAAACATCCATGGGTTAACTTTGAATATCTCAATACTCACGGATATGTGAACCGCTTGATCAAATCAAGAAGTTTAACATATGCTAGTCTTAATGCATTAATGATGTCCTCACTCATTAATACTATGACTAGGGACTATTTAAGTACTAACACTATATAGTGTAGTAAGAATCTCATATCATGATCTCTACCATGATTTCCTTAACACATTATTGTACTAGGGACTTTATTTAATAGTTATTTTACATAAAGAAACAGTGAGATAAATAATACCTTTTATTAAAATAAAATGTGTCATGTACAATGTATAAGTGATTGCCTCTAGGGCATAACACTAACTAACTCCCACTTGCACTAGAGCTAATCATTCATGTATCTAATACCAAATGAATCAACATGCCTATCATATTTCTTTTGGCATAGTGCTTTTATAAGCGGGTCAGCTATATTCTCTTCCATGGGAACTCTCTCTATCTTTATTTCTTTAGCTGTTTCAGAAGCGGCCATGTACTCAGCTTCTGTCGTAGAGTCGGCAATAGTCTTTTGTTTGATACTCTTCTAACTTATTGCCCCTCTGCACAACGTAAACACGTAGCCAGATTGTAATTTGAAATCATCTTTGTCAGATTGAAAACTAGTATCAGTATACCCGTTTATTTTCAAATCACCTTCTCCATATACTAAGAACACATTCTTAGTTCTTCGGAAGTACTTAAAGATGTTCTTTATAGCCACCCAATGACCCTCACCAAGGTCAAATTGGTATCTGCTCGTCAAACTGAGAACATAAGATTCATCGGACCTTGTACATATCATAGCATACATGATAGATCTAACTGCCGGAGCATATGGAATCTTACTTATATGGTCTCTTTCAACTTGTGTCTTAGGAGACATCGACTTTGAAAGGCTTACACCATGTGATATGGGTAAGAATCCCTTTTTGGATTGATTAATGCTAAACCTCTTCAGCACTTTATCTATGTATGTATACTGTGAAAGACCTAGCAACCTTTTAGATCTATCTCTTTAGATCCTTATTCCAAGAATATAAGTTACTTTTCCAAGATCTTTCATGAAGAATTGTTTGGACAACCAAACTTTAACCGTTTGCAAGACAGGTATATCGTTTCCTATTAGCAATATGTCATCTACATAAAGCAATAAGAAAACGATTGCTCCCATTGACCTTCTTGTATACATAAGGCTCCTTGATGTTTTGAATGAAACCAAACTCTTTGATTATTTTATCAAAATGGATGTTCCAACTCCTAGAAGCTTCCTTAAGTCCATAAATGGACCTTTGCAGCTTAAACACATTTATGCTATCATTGGATGTGAAACCCTCAGGTTATGTCATATACACTTCCTCAATTAGATTTCCATTTAGGAAAGCTGTTTTCATATCCATTTGCCAAATCTCATAATCAAAATGAGCAGCAATGGCTAGGAGTATCCTAATGGATTTTAACATGGCTACTGGCGAGAAGGTTTCATCATAGTTAATACCATGTTGTTGTTGATAACCCTTCGCCCCTAGTCGTGCTTTATAGGTAACTATATTACCATCTATGTCTGTTTTCTTCTTAAAAACCTATTTGCACCCAATAGGTTTAATTCCTTTGGGTGGATCAGCTAAAGTCCGTACTTGGTTGTCGAAAATGGAATCCATCTCTGACCTCATGGCCTCAAGCCATTTGCCAGATTTTGAACTGTTCAGAACATCATTGTATGTAGTAGGCTCTTCTTCATCTATGAGCAATACGTCATTGTGGTCATTGATGAGAAATCCATAAATCTCAGGTGCCACACGTATCCTACTAGACCTACGAGGTTCTTGTGTAGTAGAAGGTTCATCTATTCTCTCAATAGATGTGGGATTAGACGCTTGATCCTTGTTTGTTTGGTCTTCTTGAACTTCACTAAGTTCAATTTTACTCCCACTATCCTCTTTGAGCATGTGCTCATTCTTTAAGAAGACGGCATGCTTCAAAAGATTCTTTCGGATATCCCACAAATAAACAATTGTCAAACTTACTATCAAGTTTGTCTGACTGTAGCCTTTTGACAAAGGCAGGACAACCCCATACTTGCAAGTGAGATAACTTTGGTTTCTTACCAAAGAATATTTCAAATGGGGTAGAATCAACCGATTTTGTCAGAACTTTATTTAGTATATAAACAGAAGTCTCTAGTGCATGCCCCCAAAATAATTTTGGTAGGTTTGCAGACGCCATCATGGTCCGTATCATGTCTAGAAGGGTTTGATTCCTTCTCTCAGATACACTATTATGTTAAGGTGTGTGTGGTGGAGTCTATTGAGATAATATCACATTATCTCTAAGATAACTCAGAAACTCTTGGCTTAAGTATTCTCCTCCTCGATAAGATCTTAGAGTCTTAATACTTTTGCCGAGTTGTTTCTCTATTTCATTCTTGAAGTCTTTGAACTTTTCAAAGGCCTCAGATTTATATTTCATTAAATACAAATACCCGTATCGTGAGAAATCATCGATAAAAGTCATGAAATAGTTATAACATCCTCTTGCTTGTATTGATATTGGGCCACATACATCAGAATATATGAGTTCTAATAACTCTTTGGCCCGTTCTCCTTTTCCTGAAAAAGGAGTTATAGTTATTTTACCTAGTAAATAAGATTCGCATATACCATATAATTCATAATCAAGTGACCCTAAGTCACCAAGATTGTGCAACTTAGAAACACGATTTTCATTTACATGGCTCAAACGACAATGCCATAAGTAAGAGGTGTTAGAGTTATCCATTTTAGATTTCTTATTGTTTATGTTGAGAATTGAATTATCCAAGTCTAGAACATATAAACCATTAACCAGAGTTGTTGAACCATAATGAATATCATTCAATGAAAAAGAACAATATTTATTCTTAAATATCAAATGAAATCTATTTAAGTCTAAACATGCAACTAAGATAATGTTTTTCATTAAAACTGGTACATAATAACAGTTTTACAATTCTACAATTAATCCCAAAAGCAGGTTCAGCTCGTATGTCCTCACAGCAAGTGCAGCAATCTTTGCCCCATTTGCAGTACGTAGGTCCACGTCGTCTTTCTCTATCATTCTACTCCTCTTTAGTCCCTGCAAGTTATTTCACAAATGAGATCCACATCCGGTATCTAATATCCCTATCTCATTTCTAAAGGCAGTATTTATCTTAATCATAAATATACCCGGAGTAAAAGTAGAAGTACTTATAAGCTTCCCCTTCTGCTTCTTGTCCTTAATGGTCTCCAAGTAGGCTTTGTAGTTGTGTCTCTAGTAGCCCATCTTACCACAATGATGGCTTGGGCCCTTGGTAGCAGTGTTCTTCTTCCTCACACCACCTTTGGGCTTCATGGGTGCCTTCTTCTTCTTTTGAACTTTCTTCTTAGAAGAAGAAGAAGATTCTACCATTAAAACTGCATTGGAATCCTTCTTCATAGAAGACTCCGCAGTTTTGAGAAGATTGATCAAGTCAAGAATGGTGGACTCAATCTTGTTCATCTGATAGTTACTCACGAATTGTGAGAAACTATTAGGCAAAAATTATAGAATTAAGTCAACACTTAAGTCATGATCCATCGCGAACCTGAGAGATCCAAGCTTCTCTATTAAGCCCAGCATCTTCAACTCATGAGTGGCCACAAAAGAACCCTCTGCTATTTTGCAATGGAATAGTTGCTTTGAGATCTCGTATATCTTAGTTCTGGCTTGGGAGTTAAACAGCTCTTGAAGATGTAGTATAATTTATTGAGCATCTATATGCTTGTGTTCTTTTTGTAGCTTGGGAGTCATGGATGCCATCATAATACATGATGTTGTATCACTATCCTCCTTATGCCTTTTGTGGACAGCATACTCATCAGCATGAGCATCTTGAGCTGGTGGTGGCAGAATAGAAGCATCTAGCATGTACAACAACTTTTTCGATTTGAGAACGATTCTCAAATTTCTATACCAGTCGAGGTAGTTTGATTCGTTTAACTTGTTGGTTTCCAAGATGCTGTGTAGGTTGAGGTTTGTTGACATGATGCAAGTGTCCTAAATATAAAAATAGAGAGGATTAGCTACTGTATATGCACATGAAATGCAAATAAGTAGGATTTTAATTAAATGTATTTTTACTCCACAATTTTACTGAAACCAATAGCCCCTACTACTAATTTGGGAAAGCCAATTGGAAGCTTTCCTAATGGACCGGTATCCAAATTCCTCAAGAATAACCTTAGGTTTGCCTAACAAGCCACCCTTAAGTTCATTGGTAGGTATCTAATACCAATTACATCGTATGTAACTACCGGATCATTTGGTGATTAATAGCTTTTAATCTTAAAGCCTTTTGGGCTACCCCAACTTTTCCTCTAAATTTCTTTATGGTTGGGTTTCCCCAACTGGGATAAAGAATTTAGTTAAACCTGACTTATTAATTAGGAATTTAATTCCAAATGAAGTTAATTCCATAGCTTGAACATGCCTGATGTCAAGTAGGCTTGGTTTTGCCCAACAACCTGATTTCAAAAAAGGACTCTCGTTCTTACTATATTAACAGAAGGAATTAGGTTTAATATTAATTGAGAGATTTGTTCCTTTTTGTGATTTCAATAAATGACATGCATAAAAATCAATAAATCACATAATTGATAATTATGGTAATAAAGCAATTACGTGGTATGGTTATGGTCTTTACCCTAAATTAATTTCTTTGAGCCATAAAAGAAATTAATATAGTTAACCCTATATGTTCATGCATGATTTAAGTAGAAGGTCTTACCTTCTCGCCTTGTTTTGGTTGCTATCTCCAAAATAGAATAATTCTACTCATATCTAACATATGTAAACTAATTACATAATTTCCTAAAGCGAGAAAACATTGAGCTACATTTGAGAGGAATTAGATAAGAAGAGAATTACACAACAATTCCAGAGAAGGTAGGACACGCATGCCCTATTTCATAAAAAAAAAAAACCAAAACCGTAAAATGCATGAACAGATATAATTGCTTTTAGTCCATGACCATCTACCATGCCATTAATTATGCTTAAACAAAATAAACATATAATTTTTATTATTCCAAAATCACTATTTTGGAAAAATAAAACAAATTCTAAAATCAATATTTTAGAAAAATACATTAATTTTAAAATCACTATTTTGAAAAATAAAATTGTTTGTTTCAAAACTAATTTTGAGAAAATGCTTTGGGGTCCTGTCTCTGGAAGCGAAAACGGCAGTCCCACTGGCCGGTTAGTGGGTGGGGGTTAAGGGGGCAGCGCCCCTTGAAAGAAAATTTTATTTTACTACCTCTCATCATATGAGATTTTTCCTTTTCAAAATCCTCCTATTTTTTTTTTTCGAAACATTGAAACAGAGTAGAACTGGCGCCGGTTTTGGAATCCAGAGCCGGTGCCGGCTACGGTTTGGTTTTTAAGGAAAATTTTTGAGAAACGATTTCTGGACGTTCATGAAATAGCACGGAACCAGTGCCAGCTAGGAGACGGAGCTGGTGCCGGCTGTAGTCGGGAACAAGGCGACGATTTTTGAAAATTTTCCAGAAACAGTTTCTAGTGCCTTCTTCTTCTCCAAAATTTTAGTGAGAACAATTCTCAGTAGTATTTTCTATTTTGAATCTTGAAACAACAACCAATTTGTTAGTTTAAACAAAACCGAAACAGAAAACTAGGATCAAACGGAAGGCAATCAGCCATGTTCAAGAAAACATTTTTTTGCAAAAAACTTGTAGCACATAAAGAAAGTATCTTTCAAAATATGCTGTAATTTTTACACAATCATATTGTTCTACGGATCCAATCCACAATGCTCGAAATAATTTCGACTCAAGTGAACATAGTTTTCACAGCGAACAAAGACAAACAATTTCAAATTCATGAAAACAGCTTTTCATGCCAAAAATAATATCTGCAATCCACACATAGCATGTCTCTGATACCACTATTTGGGTATCTCAAGCATATCATATATGGCGCAGCGGAAAAATAAGAACGAGATACCAACCCAAGATCCGCATATGAGTGGAAAACAAGACATAAAAAGATCAAAGGTAACAACTTTTAACCTTTCTTTGTTCGTCTGAAGAACAAAAATTTTCTTCTTCAAGTCGAAGTGTGATCCAGCAATCCTCCTAATCAAACACCACGAGAGTTGAACGTCCAACCACTATAATCACAGTGTGTGATTATCTCTAATAGAAATCCACACAGAGGAACACTCAAGCACCAAGATTTCTATGCTAGCAAAATCAACAACGGCGGCTAGGGTTATGATTAATATCAACAAGAGAGAGAAGAAAGAATGTCATGAGTTGCACTAGGGTTTGGAGTTATTTTTCGTGTCTTACACTGCTCAGAAATTTCGTGCATATATCCTCTATATATCACACGAAATCTGCTAGAAAAATACTCCAACAAAGAATTCTAAAATAGTTAGAATTCCTTAATTGTAATTGGAAATATCAAGTTCTCACAATTATAATTTGGCCCATAAATTATAACTACTTATAATTTGGCCCCAATAACTTCTCTTTCTCACAATTAACCCTACTATGTTATCAAATAACATCTTGAGTATACAATCCTCTATTGTGTGTAACCTATTAGGTTTCCTAGTCAATTGGTAGCCAACATGAATTAATCCAAACATCTTTGAGATTAATAATCCATAATTAATTAGAATTAATCCTATTAATTCTAATCATGATAGGTTTATTAATTCATCAATTAATAAACCCATATTCCCAGATCATGAACAGTATCTAGCAACACATCATGAGCACCCAAAAGTCTAGGAAGTCAAGTGGTTGACATGAACCCTTCAATAACAAACTACAGTGCAATTAACTCCTTTCACCATACAATATCTCATTCGGTTTAGAGTACGGAATTAGTGCCAACTCCCTCCAGAATTAATTCTGGCCTGAATACAATAATACTTGTACCAGGAACCCACTACTCTTGATGTGTATCAGTTGGAACTATTTCCAATACACAATCGCCTTGGCCAAGGACTTCTTAAGTAATAATTCCTACAAGTGGCTGTGAGATATTTGCCCCTACTATTAGGAGTAGTGAATCCTTTATTGACCCTCTCAACTACTTTCGTATACCTCACAATGTGCCCAATATCCTTCCCATAGGTGGCCCTCGATCTAGCTCCAGAGATTGGAATCATGGCGTAATGCTTAGCAAACAAAGTATTTTGGAGTTCTCAAGTCTGAGGATACTTGCACGTTTGCTATATTGAGATTATATCACTGGCACTAAATAGTTATCCATGTGATTATCTCATAGCTAGGTCATCTAATGAACTTGTTCCATTAACAAGCATTCATGTGTTAACTTTGAGTATCTCAATACTCACGGATATGAGAACCACCGCCTGATCAAATCAGGAAGTCTAACACATGCTTGTCTTAACGCATTAATGATGTCCTATCTCATTAATATTACGACTAGGGACTATTTAAGTATTAACACTATATAGTGTAGTAGGAATCTCATATCATGATTTCCTTAACACATTGTTGTACTAGAGACTTTAATTAACAGTTATTTTACATAAAAGTAAACAAAGCAAACTGTGAGATAAATAATGCCTTTTATTAAAATAAAATGTGTCATATACAATGTATAAGTGGTTACTTCTAGGGCATGACGCTAACAATGCCAGCATCACAAGTATGGAATATATGTTTTAATGAGACTATAAAGTCTTATGGTTTAGTATAAAATGTGGATTAGCCATGTGTGTATAGAAAGATAAATGACAAAATGTGTCTTTTATGCTACTTTATGTAAATGACATTCTACATATTGGGAATAATGTAGTGACATTATCATCTATAAAAGGTTTGGCTATCAAGTTAATTTAGCATGAAAGATACGAGAGAAGCTAGCAACATTAATGAGATAAAGCTTCTTAGAGATAGGAAGTAAAGAATGTTAGGCTTATCCCAATCTACTTACATTGACAAGTTATTGGCCAGGTTTAGCATGGATTAGTGTAAAAGGGCAATCATACCCTTTAAGCATGGATTAACCTTATCAACCAAACTGTGTCCGAAGACATAGGAAGAAAAGGAAAAGAAGTGGATGATTCCCTATGCCTCGGCAGTGGAAAGTCTCATGTATGACATGCGCTTTGTACAAAGTCAGATATTTACTTTGCAGTAGATATGGTTAGCAAGTATCAGTCAAACTCAGGGGAGAACACTGGCAAGCTGTAAAATATATTCTCAAATACTTAAAGGGAATGAGATATTATATGCTAATTTATAGGGCCGATGACTTAGTTCCTACCAATTACATGAACTCAGACTTCTAGGCAGATAAAGATAAAAAAAAGTCCACTAGTCAATAGGCTTTCACTTTGTCTGGAGGGGCTATTTCATGGAGATGTATCAAGTAATCTTGTATTGCAGATTCCACCATGGAAGCTGAGTATGTGGTAGCATTTGAAGCTTCAAAAGTAGCAGTTTGGCTCTAAAAGTTCCTTATAGAACTTGGAGTTGTGTCATAAATGGATAGACCTATTACTATATATTATGACAATATTGGAGCTATGCCACAGTGTAAGGAGCCAAGAAAGCACCAGAAGGACAAGTACATTGATAGGAAGTATCACTTGATTCAGGAGTTCATCGAGAAATAGAAGATAGTGGTTGACCAGATATCATCTATGAACAATCTGGCAGATCTATTTACCAAGCCTTTAACAGAAAAGGTGTTTCGAAAATACTTAGATGTCATAGCGACAGGCACATATGGACAATTATAGTTCATTTAGTGCAAATAGGAGATTATTGGAATGTATGCCCAAAATGGCCTATGCATTTCTATATTTTGGAAATTAATAAAAGTTTTCATTCAATAATTGTTTTTTTCTTACATATATTACACACTAAAGGTCTAAATGTGTTAGTAAGTAATCTATGTGATTGGGTTGTGCTTTCACAGTGAGGTGTGGATTATGAGCTATTAACACATAAGCAAAAAATTATTCTTGATCGATTGATGAAGCTGGACACTTTATCAAGGTTTAGATTTCTATACTATGGTTTTTCAATGGGGAATGGTTTACTTTTAACCAGTGAGTAGTCCACCTACACTAATAGTGTAAGCGTATTTAGAATATATAGAACTGTATCACGTGATAATAATCTTTATAAAAGTACTGAATTAAATAAAGATTGGTTTATCGAAGCTATTATATGGACGATTACCCTAAGACTTGAGTATAAGTTGGTGGTATGGTGAAACTGGATTGGTACACTTTGATATATGCTGGGTAAGGTATTATCGCAAGGCTAATAACCTTGCATGTTAGGTGTATGGCTCTAGTTAATTAAGATGGACTTATACAATAGAGTTTCTATACTTCATTACGTGAAGAAATTACTTGCTTGTGATTGTTTCGGATAATCTAAATAATCTAGAGTCTTGGGAAACGTGACTAAGTATGTACACTTTTGGGTAGCTCCCTGTGCTTAGTGGATACATATTGAAAGTCATGGATTATGGGACTAGCTATCAAATGATGGTAGATGTCTTTGAGAAAGGTGTTACTGCATTTTTTTTTTCTATCTCAATGAGGGGTATTATGTAGAGGGGTATTTTCATTATTATACTTGTAGGTCGACACACTGCACTTGCAGTATTATTTTCGGGGTTAATATTTTCATGTGATGATAAATGGAATTTTAAAATGATTAAAATGCTGCTATGTGTTAGTAAGGGTATTTTGGTCATTTTATTAGCTCAGAATAATATGTCTTTTGGTCCACAGAGTAGCTCGAATAACATTTGTAAATTTACTTACTATATAGGCTTGTTGGGAGAATTGATTATTGGAAGAATTATTTTAGAAGTTCAATTAATTATTTATTTGGACAAGAATAATTAATTGGGCCAATTTAATTAATTGGTTTAATAATTAATTATCTTTGGTAATTTTATATTGGGCCCAAGTGGATTAATTAATTAATAGAAGAGCTATTTAATTATTCATTGGGTTAATTAAGAAAACTCTACTCCTCTAGGGTTTTGTTGTGATGGCTACTAGTTTGGAAACTTGGAATAGCCGCCACAAGGCTAAAAAGAAGGAAAAGGAAAAATAAGGAAAATAAGAAAAGAAAATAGGAAGGCCGGTTGTTTTGGTTAGGAAAGGAATAGAAAAGTTGTTTATATATATGTTACTTTTTGTATTGTGTGGACCAAAAATTACACAGGGAAACATATAGCTTTCGTTCCCTTTTCTTAGAACAAAACAAGCTACTGTTTTTCCTTCATTTTTCTTTGACATTTAACTCTTCTGTTTTTCTTCCAACCTTCTTTAACCTAGTTCTACTTTCATCGGTAGAGTTTCATAGAGGTTAGAGAATACTCTGGAAAGTTCAGAGCTAGCAAACATGGTAAGTGTTTGATGTGAAGGAGTCAACAGTGAACTAATGTGCCCGTGGAATAAGTAGACGTTCCTGTTCAAGAAGTGCAGTCAAATCCAAATCCAGCTCCGGTTATTCGAATAAAACGCCCTAGAAGTAAGTACTCCTAGACTTTAGCTCTGGAAAAAATTTAATTTGTTATCTTCCACTGCGTATTTAATTTTCTCGTGGTCTTTCAGTGTTTAAATACCATACCAGATCCATTGCAAATCTATTGCAAGATTATTATAAATAGAATTAGTATTGTAATGATTTGTATTGTTGATGCAAATCCTTTAATCGCAAATTCATTGGTGCAAGAAATTGTTAATTTAACTACCGAATTTAGTGACTAACGCACATCCTATAATGATTTGTACTATTGTTGTAGATCCATTAATTGTGTCATGAGCACTAGCAGACTGGGCCTAAACAAGGCCAACTGGTACATCTTAGAGATCAACATAAATAGGTACATTATAAATATTAATGTAATTTATTCATATTAATCTTTTACATGTACTTACTTTAACAAATATATACAAAAATTTCAGGAGTTTTTTAATGAATTACTATCACAAGCTTTACGGTAAAGCTCTACTACAGGGGAAGGGTGGTATAGGATGAGAGGCCTTTGCAGGTTGAAGTGGTCGCTCATATTTCCAAATATAATTATTTTTATTTATTATTAGTAACAAATTTTTGCGACAGACTTTTCATGCTAAATAGTATTCGTGATTTTATTAGCGACCACTAGTACGACTGATTTTATTCAGTCAGTAGTGACCGAATTATCAGTTCCAAATCAGCCTGTTCCTTGTAGTGGTGTTGAGAATTCCTTACAAAGACTACAATATAAATATTTTCAATCCTATTGTTGCAAAATCATTGCCAATATGCAGTGAATTTGCTGCCATTGATTTTACACACATTCCCACCATTTTAATCGTTGCAAACTTGCAATGAAATACAATGGTCAACTGCACTCTTTATTTTTTAGAAATTACCTATACACCACTTATAACCAATGGAGAATAAATTCTTCAAACATAGAAAAAGAGAACAAAAGATAGTAAAACATGACTAGAAAAACAAGAATATTAATTCTCATTTAATAAACCTCCAAAAAATGTAAAAATTGAAAACTTTCCATCCAAGGTATGGCAATTTCCAACTAATTGATCTGCCAAATGCAAAACATGAACTCCAGTTATATCCATAAGTTGGAAAAAATGAAATTATCTAAGAAATAATTCCTTATTGCTAATGAAATCATTATATTCAAAATTGTTAGATGTTGTCTTACCTTCAAACTTTTCAAGAAAATTTTTTGAATTGTCGTTCATTCTCTTTGTTTAAGACCTCCTTAAGAGATTGCAACTTAGTATTCATGTCATTCTGAATTGTTCTTGAAGTATCTTGTTCTCTTGTTGAAGTCGAGCTTTCGCAGCTTGGCGTTCATTCTCTTTGTTTAAGACCTCCTTAAGAGATTGCAACTTAGTATTCATGTCATTCTGAATTGTTCTTGAAGTATCTTGTTCTCTTGTTGAAGTCGAGCTTTCGTAGCTTGGTGCTCCTCCATTAATCTTGCATCTAGATATCTTAATGATGTAGCAAATTGCTCACTTATCTTTGCAAAATTTTGGGACATGAAATCTTGAATACGAGCTGGCATATTAGTAGCAAGTCCTTAGGCTGTAAAGGCATTGTTGAGTGTGGCAGTGACAACCATACATTTACCCATTCTATCAAACACAAAGATCCTACCTTTACCTGCAGTCATCCAAGCTACAACATTGTTTAATGGTGGAGCATGTCTAATCTTTGAATCAACAAAACCATCACCTCAGTTGCTTTAATTAGTCCACTAGCTGAGATTTGGTTAAAAGAATCCTTAATATATTTGTAACTTCCCAGCATGTATCGAAATAAAAATTATCTTCCATAATGGAGTAGAAAGCAATTTATAATTCTTATTTGCACAACTAGCATAGGAAAAACATCTTTAGAGAAAATGCAAGAGGAAGAGATAGAGAGAGAAGCTCTCAACTCCCATGAGAACTCTTTTTTGTGTCTTGCTTACCATGATAGGCCTACATGCTTTGCTGCAAATGCATGAGCCCGCTGCTGGTTAGTTCCTATTTTGTATGTCCTATATCTTACCTCCATGATATCTACGTTTCTTCTGGTTGCTCTCATTCTCCCCGATTTTGATTCCTACATGTGTTTCTGCCTGTGTTGATATTATTCCCTACCCACCGTTGTTTCTTAACTACTATTCTTCTGCCTGTTCCTAGTTATTCGGTGGCCTTGTTTGTCTATTCTACCAAGTGTTTTATTAGTTTCCTTCTTCAGTAGATTGAGTTGGGGAGGTTGTAAACCTGCTTTCTGTCCAGTGTTTATCTATCCTATTGGTTTGGTCTGTCTCTTGGTCCTTTGTTCAATCTTCTATACCTGCTATCCGGTTTGTTTGATCTGCATAAACCACTCATGTCGTGCGGAAACCAGTTTGTCAGACTACCTATCCCTCCGGTAAGAATTTTCCTTCGGTGCTAGGCTCAAATTTGAATTCCAAACCCCCTGTCACAAGCCGCGCATTAGGGATATAAAATTAAATATTTGCTGTCAGCTTTCTACCCCCCCAAACCTGACAACAATTCTATATCCATTCTCTTATCTTTTTCTCAATTACCCGTCTCTCCATAGACTAACTACTCTCCCAGTCAGCCCTCCTTCCTGTTGTTCCTGTCTCTATGCAGACCAACTACTCTCCCACTCATCTTTCTACCCCTCCCCCCCAAACCTAATAAAAATTCTATCTCCATTCTCTTATCTTCTTCTCAATTACCCGTCTCTCCACAGACCAACTACTCTACTAGTCAGCCCTCATTTTTATGCCTGGCAGTCAGCTAGTATACCAAACTCGGGTAATGCCCTCATGGTCCAGACTAAAAGTAGAAAATTAGGTTTCATAGAGGGGGCCACATCTGCTACTCAACCACAGCCTGTCTCCCCGGGTGTCAGTATGGAGATACCTATTGAAAACTCCTTGAATCCACCCTCCCCTTGGGTATCTGTCCAGTCTCTTTCAATTGATCTTCAAATTGCCCCTCAGCTTCCTACCCAAGCCTGTCTAGTGTCCCCCTCAGTGGGGAACCAATGCCAACAAGACCCTGCTGTTCCATAAACACTTACCGACTCCTTAGTGGGGAACAACTCTCTACCTCCAACCAAACCATTGCAAACCACTCAATCTTCTCATTCCTGGGCCAACATTGTGAAAGGGAATCGTGATCAGCAGAATGGAATGCACCTAAAGCATATCCCTTGCTCGGGTAATGTCATTGATTTGGATGAAAGGGACTTTGAGGAACCGACGATGAAGCTGGGATACTGCCTTGTTGGGATGTTCGTGGGTAGGTTCCCTGGCATGAAAGCTATTATGGACCTCACAAAGCAATGGGGAGTTCAGTCCAAAGTGCACTCCCACGCTACTGGATAGCTTATATTTCAATTCCAAACAAATGAGGATAGATAGCAGGTTCTCCGTGGGGGGCCTTATGTAATATTTGGGCACTCCTTGATGATTAAACTAATGCTATACGACTTTGATTTCTCTCTTGCTGAAGTGAGCATCATGCCTATTTGGATCATGTTTCCTGCCTTGCCTCTCGGTTGCTGGAACATGAATACCTTAAGCAAAATTGCATCAGCTGTGGGTATACCGATCATGACGAACATGCTTACTACCACCTTTGATCGCCTATCCTATGCTAAAGTCCTTGTTGAAGTTGATGTGTCCAAGCCACTGGTGAAGATGGTACCAATTAGGATGCTTTCGGGTAAGATCAAACACCAGGCAGTGAAATTTGAGTTTGAGCCTCTATACTGCTCATGCTGCTGTAAATTTGGCCATGTTACTGAGGCATGTATGGGGGAAAATATGAAGAGAAAGGAACAACAGGTGGCTAACGGGAATGATGGGAATAACAAGGAGCATAAGGGTAGGACAAGGTCATCGACTAGGCCAATGTCAGCCCTGGTTAGACTACATAAAAAACATGATATCAACATCCCATGGTGGAGCTGGTGAGATTGGTGCTATAAAAAAAGACAAGGGGAAACAGCCTGCCCTCAATGTGGAGCCGAATATTGATATCCAAGATCATGGTAGAAATGTTACAGAAGACGTACGCTCCTCATCTAATGGACCGACTGAACAACCTTCTCAAACAAGAGGCCGATCGAGACTTAGGCGTAGGGGACGGCCTTATTGGCAGAAAAAATAGAATGTACAAGTTGGACTTACACAATCTCTCTCCCCTACACGTTTAGGCGGCTGTGATGAGGTGATTCCAGTATCCATGGTGAATACAGGTAAAGTGACTAATTAGGCAACAAAATTTATCTCTTCTGTATGGAAAAAATATGCCCAGCGTAGTGTTGACTTGATTAGTGCCCAAGGGGCACTAGTTAGTCCACAATGAGAGTAGCGTGCTGGAATATTCGAGGGTTTAATATGACCCTCAAACAACATGGGGTTTGGAATTTTATTTTGACTCACTGTGTTGACGTTATTGGATTGTTGGAAACAAAGTTGAATGCTGATGGGGTGGACAACATTCTACAAAAAAAAAAAATTCTCTAATTGGTCGGCCTTTCATAACTTGAATGAATCAGATGGAGGCAGAGTGGTTATCCTATGGAATGATGCTAGAGTGGATGTTTCTTTACTTCATTGCACGTCTCAAGCGATCATTGCGAGTATCAGGTGTAAGATTTCACACGCTACCTATTCTTTCACCTATATCTATGCTTCCAATTCGGTTACGGCTAGAAGAATTTTATGGGAGGATATTCAGTCCTTATCTTCATCAATTTTGGGGTCGTGGATTCTAATGGGTGACTTCAATACCTATTTACATATTGAGGACAAACTAGGAGGCTCTGTGCCCTCCTCTTATGAGATTAGGGACTTTTTTTCCCTATGTGCGGACATTGGGCTGGAGGACCTTCCTTTTGTCGAATCAAGGTATACATGGACAAATTCTAGAGTGTGGTCCAAACTTGATAGGGTTATGGGTAATGATGCATGGTTTCAATGCCCTACACAGGGCTTTTGTTGAGTTTCTCCCTATTGGGTACCTGTCTGATCATAGTCCTGCTATTTGGTCAGTGGTAGACAACAATGAGAGACTTGCGCGTCTATTTAGGTTCCTTAATATTTGGGCTGAACATGATTTGTTCCATAATATTATTCAAGAGGTTTGGGATCAGGAGCTCATGGGTTTCCTCCAGTTCACTCTTTGTAGACGGCTAAAGATGCTTAACGGATACCTGCAGAAGCTAAACAAACAGGAATTCTCTCACCTTTCCGAACAGGTGGAAAAGGCTAATCAAGCAGTTCTTAATGCACAACAGTTGTTACTTGGCAACCCTATAGATCAAACCCTTATTGCACAATTCAAGGATTGCAAAAGATCGCTAGCTTTGGCGTTTGGCGGTGGCAAAAATGAAGCTCTACCAGCAACTTGCTAAAGGAAGGTATGTAGCTCTCTCTGACAAGAATACCCACTACTTCTACAAAATTGTCAAACGTAATAAATAGTGGAACTTCATCTCTTCTATCACTTTGGAGGATAGTACACGGACCAATAGCTCAATGGCTCTTGCGGACGAATTTGTTAACTATTACTAGAAGCTACTTGGGTCTAAGGTTGATTGTAGGAGCATCAATGTGGACTTTGTCAGGACTGGTCCCCTTGTGCCTCGTGATATGATGGTGGACTTGGTTAGGGATATGACTACCCAGGATATCAGATTGGCTCTATGGGATATTGGGGATTCCAAAGCACCAGGACCGGATGGTTACTCGGCATTATTTTTTAAAAAGGCATGGATTACGGTTGGGCAGAGTCTGTGTGATGCAGTTATCGAATTCTTTAGTTCGGGGAAAATTCTTAAACAGATTAATCACTCTATCATTACCCTGGTGCCGAAGAATGATCACGCTGATATGGTGGGTGACTACTGACTAATTTCCTGCTGTAATGTGGTTTATAAGATCATATCCAAAATACTGGCTGATAGACTCAAATTGGTGGTCCCTTATCTGGAGGACGGAGCACAATCCGCATTCATTCATGACTGATAATATCTTACTAGTCCAAGAACTGCTGCGAATGTATAGTCGTAAAAGAGTTTCTCCAAGATGTACATTGAAAGTGGACCTCAGGAAAGCCTATGACTCTGTCAGCTGGGATTTCTTATTGGACTTACTTACTGAGCTTGGATTCCCTCATCTATTTGTGATATGGATTAAGCAGTTTGTGACCACTACCTCATTCTCTGTTGCTATCAATGGAAATGTGCATAGCTACTTTACTGGTGCGAAGGGTCTGCGGCAAGGTGATTCTCTCTCTCCACTGTTGTTTGTTATCTGTTTAGAATATTTCTCTAGGGTGGTCAAAGTGCATACGCTTGGGACATCATTCAATTACCATCCTAACTGTAAGAACTTAATGGTTACCCACCTTGCCTTTGCGGATGACCTCATGTTATTTGCTAGGGGAGACTGTTCTTCTATCCGCATCCTCCTTGACTGCCTAGAAGAATTTAAAAGATGCTCAGGTCTTGAAATCAATAAGGATAAATCCTGTATTTATCTTGCGGGGATTGCTTTGGATATTCAAGAAGCTATTATGGCAGATATAGGCATACCTATGGGAGAAATTCGATTCCGCTACCTTGGTCTGCCAATCATGAACGATAAAATTAAACTAACTCTCTTCAAACCATTTCTTGATCGTATTGGTTCTTTTATTGGGAGATGGTCTGCTCGTTCTCTCTCTTTTGCTGGGCATCTTCAGTTGATTCAATCTGTGCTCCAAGGGGTCGAATATTTTTGGCTGTCAGTTCTTCCTACTTCTTCTGCTGTTATTTCTCAGTTAGAAAGGATGGCTCGGGACTTCATGTCAAATAACCATCCAGTTGCCTGGAACACTGTTTGCCTCCCCAAAACTGACGGTGGCCTTGGTTTGAGGAACTTAAAAATTTGGAATGGAGTTCTTCTGTCTAGAATCATTTGGGATGTACACGCCGAGAAGCAATCTTTGTGGGTCAAATGGGTGAACCACTACTACTTGAAAGGCAGCTCCATTTAGGAAATTGAAGCTCATAAGGAACATTCCCCCCTATTTAGGAAATTGCTGGCAATCAGAGACATGTTCATAGAGCGTGAAGATGACTCTTACTGTGTTGCTGTTCTTCTTCAGTCATGGGGCAATTGTATTACTTCTTTCACCTCTCTTGCTGATGACTATCTTAAATCTACTTCACAATCTGTGTATTGGGCCAATACTATATGGAAGCAGGGTTTAACGCCCAAACATTCATTCATTCTTTGGTTATGTGCGAAGGGCCGGCTTAAGACTAAAGATGCACTAGTGTTCAGATTGGATGACTTGACATGCCCTTTATGTAAGTCTCAGCCTGAAACGATGAATCATTTGTTCTTCAATTGCGTGGTCTCTGCTACTATCTGGACAAAAGTGAAAACTTGGTTAGGACTTCCACAGTCTTTGAATTCTGCAATGGCTTGTCTTAGGTGGTATAAGCATGGCAACAGGGGTACCTCATGGGTTTCTAAGGCCAAGTCTGCTGCTTTGGCTGCCACTTTTTATTTCATTTGGACTACCCGAAACAAAGCCATTTTCGAGGGTGTAGTTTGGGAACCGAAAGATATAGTGAAGACGATTAAAACACATGTGAACACTGTAGTTTTTGCTTTGTACCCTCATGTTAAGATTAGTTTTGAGACTTGTACTGAGATCCTCTAGGTTGTAGTCTCCTCGACTGCAAACTAGTATTTCATGTAAATTCTTATTGATTAATATTAAACCATTTACATTTGCATAAAAAAAAAAAACATCTTTAGAAAAAATTCAAATGAAAAACTTAATAATATGTCACACTAAATAATTTTTTGTTCTCACACATAAAAAGGAATTTACTTACTTTTAGTTGTATATTTTTTATCTTTCTTGTCCCTCTCATTCCTCTCAAAAGTTGTCATCCGATATCAAGAAGTAATGATCAATTTAAGCAAATAGACACAAAAAAATATTGCATTTTGCAAAATGTAAGATGCTGCTTTAAATTATTTTTATCTTTATTTTGTACATCTTAAAATGGAGTGTAGATTTGAAATCATGGAATTAATTAATTCAAAGATGAGAATGACAACAACTGATAGAGAGCAATAGCAACACTCACTTTTTTTGAGTTCCAAAAATGCAGGTGAGTACTTTTTTCCAGTCAACTACATAACCCCGCTTTTCTAGCTCACCCACTGGCAAAATCAAGCAATGCCAAACTCAAAAGCAATGTAGTCCTGACTTCTTTTGCAATTTATAAAACACAAAAGATAGGATGGCATTCAATTACTTCTACATTTTGGAACTTAAAAAGTGCACAATATTATCCAAATGTTATACTTGTGGAATAAAGAGTACACTCTTAAGCAATAAATAACTTGTTACTTCTTAAGTTTGCATCATTGCCGCAAGAATATTTTTCAATTGTTACTGCTTTAGGCTGAAAGACAACTATAAATGCATACATAATCCCAAGTTAAAAAGAGGTGACACCCACATGTATAATACTTCATCCATTTCAAAATACTTATTCATGAAACTTTTTTGTTTTATTTCAAAATATTTGTTCATGTACATATTTCTAAAACTAATGATTAGTTTCTTCCTATTGTGCCTCTATTTATTCTAAGTCAATTACACAACTTTCCAAAACTCTTCTTTCTTCTTACTTCTTGGAAATTTTTATAGTGTTTTTAATATAGGTAGAATATGAGCTTTATCTAAATTGTTGTAATATTTTCAACACCCTTATTCTTCTTACTTCTTGGAAATTTTTATAGCATTTTTAATATGAGTAGAATAGAAATTTTATCTAAATTGTTGTAATGTTTTTAACACCCTTAATCTGTGTGCAAAAAGCTTCATGAACAAAGAGTTTGAAATGGAGGGAGTAGATTATTATGAAATTTTTTGATAAAGTCACCAAACTAACTCATGTTTGTTATAGCAATAAAAAATAAACTTACCACAACTATTGCATTTATACAGCCAAATTAAAAGAGAAGATGCTACAGAATTGCCTAGAGGATTGTATATATCCAAGACCCTTGAAAGATAGTATACACAAACACTCTAAATTTAGTATAATATACTGATCCAGAGAGAGAGAGAGAGAGAGAGACATACAGAGATAGAGTATTCAGTTATTGTTGATATGAAGAGATAAAAACTACATGTAGCACAAGACGTTCAATTCATACTCCTACAAATTTCATTTCATTTATCTGGTGGAACAATCTACTATTAGTCGTTTTGGCAACCTAGTGCACCTACAATATGAATATCTTTAACATGACTATGCAATAACTAATTGAGAAGATGAACAGTTTACATCTAAGCACTAAACAATCCAATTACATTCCATAGGGAATATCGTATGCTCGTAATTAATGGGTATATTCTTCAATGTATAATAGTCTACTAAACAGTTATCTAGGATACAAATAGTAATAAATAGTAATATGTATGACTTGGAAAAGAATAATATAGGACTCTAATGGTAAAGTTCATTAGTTAATGATCCAATAACTATGGAGAGATTTAGAAATGTTACATTCATGTAGAACAAGTTGGCAAACGAACTCCGCAAACATGTACGAAGGCGTTGATTTATTAATTCATTTGTTATCATACGCTTATCACTTTGGTTTGAAAGAAGATCACAGTATGCAGTGCAAACTAAAACAGATATAATAGTGAAAGGAGGACTACCTTCACCTTATCTTCAAATTCTTTCTTAGAAATGGCAATTGACGAATGATTGGTTTTCTTTAAGTTTAAAGGTTGCTTGCGCTATCTAAATAAAACGGAAAGCTAGGAATATGAATTTAAGATAATTTCTATTGATAAAGTTCTTTTGACAATAATTCTATCTGTAAAAAGCACAAATTAAAACTTTCAAGCCTACAGTGTAAAACCGCATCCATTTATACCTTGGGAATTAGAGAATGAGCATTTAATTTTTAGTATGTCATACTTATTGAGATTGGTTATGTGACAAGCTCATTCAACTTCTTCATGAGTATTCAGGGTGCTTGTGAAATAATGTGAATAATTGGTGACTGTTAAGATGACCACTTACTATTATGTGTTAAAAAATGATTTAATATGATTAAATTGAATATTTTTATGAAGAAATATTATTACAATTATTTTAGTGAGAAAACAAAATTTCCAAGTTTTATAAATCCTATTTTGAATTATTTGACTTTATCATGTGAATTATAGGGGAGTAAAACCCTTCAAATTTCACCTTAGGAAAAATTAAATAGTTAATTTTATATTATGAATTATTTGAATTATATATGTGTCCATTTTGTTGAAGTTTTATATGAGATTTAAGATTTCTTAAAGGAATAAGATAAAGAGAATATGAATATTAATGTGGCTATTCATTTTACGTGTGGTAATTGACTTATTATAATTTAATTACTATATTCTATCTAAATAAACATTATCACAATTATTTTGGTAAGAAAAAAAATGACCATTTGAAACTTCAAATTTTATTTCAAAGCCATTTTTTTAATCAATAAAAAAGTCTTGATTAATTGAAGACTAAAATTATTTTGACTCTTTTCGACAAACTACTTTGACTATGTCCACTCAAGACTTCAAAATTATTACTTTTTTTACTTGGACCAAACAATCTTGACTCGAGTTAAGAGCATTTTTGGCCATGATCAAAAGAGCACTAGTATAAAGCTAAGCTTTCTCTCATTTTCACCTCCAAGACTAGCTGCTTCTTTTTCTACAAATCTTCATCATTTTCCTATTCTCCCAAGAGCTGTCGGCAGCTTCTCCTAGCAGGCAAACATTTTTGCTGCATTTTCTAGCCAACACGGAAGCTGCTCCCTGTTTTGCATTCTCCCATTTTTCTCGTCAGGCTGTCGGTAGCCTTGACAAGAAGAAGACAACTTCCTCTCTCCCCTTCTTGTAGCTGAGCAAGCCCACTCCTTCTCTCTAGCCTTCTCTGTAGTAGCCGAGACCCACACTCCCCCCCCGCCTTCATTCTGATTTTCCCTCACCCTCAACTCTAAAACCTGGGCTGAATATTGAAGAAAGGAAGCATCTTTTACTGTTTTCCCATTGTTTGGATAAAAAATTTCAAGAGGTAACATAAAGAATTCATCTTTGCTTCAGTTTCCTAAGTAACCGAAATTATAAGGTTCCTGGGCAGATTTCTGTTCTTTCTAAAGATTCTTCATTTGCTTATGTTCTTGTTGGATGGTTGTTGTGAAATTAATAGAGACATAAAATATTACGTGTATGTGGATTTATATGTGAGAATAATGAATTTTTGGTGTTGTTATCATGCTTAGAATTACTTTGTCAAAAATAGAATGCCGCTAGAATAATTACAATCTGAAAAGGGTGTGACATTTGAATTCAAACTTTGTGTATAACTATACTTGGACTAGAGTCTCTGAATGATTTATGATATGTGGGTAATGTGTGGATGTGATTGTTGCATGTGGAAAGTGAAAGGAACAAGTTTTATGATTTATTGTAGAACACTCTACAATCTGTCAAAAATGTTGCACGGAGGGCATTAATGTTTTGTGCCTAAACACACGCTTTCCAATTAAATCTGACCATGAAATTCGTACTGTAGAATCATACATATGCTATGATGATTTTAGAAAAATACTCACTGAACAATATTTTGTAATTTGTGAGATATGAATTTTCAATATCACTATTCAAAGCTAGTTACTGTTCATGAGGGTCCTTATGTAAAAGTTGTTTGAGCCATTTTTTGGGGAAATCTTGTGGAGATAAATGCATGGTAATTTACCTAACATACTAAGGTACTACACTGGAAGTTTTAATTGAAAAATAAAAATATTTTCTCAATTAAATATGTGTATATTTATGACCCCTGTTTATGTTGAAAACAGAATTTTGGTATTTCAAGTAGAAAAATGAATTTGGCTTATGGGATGGAAGTAAATGCTTTGAAAATTTGATTAACTTTTCAAGATGTTTAGAATTATTAGGAATTTATTTGTGAGGGCTTTGATGATTTTAATGGACTTTATAATTGTAGGTGATTAAACCCCATGCTTTGAAAATTAAAACTTTGGAAAGGACTTTTAATCTTGCAAGATTACTTGATGCCATGGGGTACTTGGTGAGATGAATTGGTTAATGAGTTGCTTGGTTAATTAAAGTGTTGTATGGTTAATTAGGGTTTGCATGGTTGATTAGGCTTTTGTATGACTAATTAGGGTTTGCATGGATAATTAGGGTTTTGCTTGATGATTAGGGATTTATGACAAAATCAAGGCTCTGACTAGCTATTTACGTCGATAGAGAAATCGGGACACTTATACTATTTGAATTTGTGGATACGTTAGCAAGTTATTGAATTTTGTGATGGAATGCTTAACTCGAGACATAGGTTTTACCTCTAAGCACTTTTAGAATTACTTAAGACCTAATTAATTCCCTAATTACCTTAGGGATTTAATTAATACTTTTTTTGGAGTGAGATAAGTAGGAATAAATTCCTATATGTTATATATATGATAGATGTGGCAGACTTGGGTGAAGGAGGAGAAGTGAGATCTTGAATTAAGTGAAGGATATTACCTAAGCTTGGACAAGGCAAGTCCTTGCATCTTAAGCCTATTTTGAAAATATAAATCCATACGAAAATGCCACGTTTAAATTATTTACAAATTGCATTCAAGTGCATATAAAATATATGCATGAATTTTATGAATCGTTTCACGATTTGGCATGAAAAGTATGATTTAAATTATGAGTATGTCCATTTTTGGAGAAAACACTTGCGCATGAAATTAATGATTATATTATGATATCATAATTTATTCACGCATGAATATTGTTATGAAGTTTCTCATGAGTATTATGATTATGGAGCCATACATCAAAATTATGCAAATACATGAAAATGTACTTATGCAATTCATACATTAAAATATTGCAAAAATCATTGTCTGATTTTATACTTAATGGATCCGAATATCACTACCACGAATTACAATTAATAGTTCTTGAATAAATTTTGGAATGGATATAGGAAGGCTTGTGTTGGAAACCTTGGGGAAAAATGTTTGGTGATTTGAATTTGGTCGAGAAGAGACTTGGAAATTTACTTTTAAACACTGAAACAATTTTTGGGAAATAATATGATTATTCCATATTGGAATAGTGAACTCTTGAACTATTAAATTGATGACAATGAGATCCCCATGGGCGAGGCTATATGACTTGCTTTTGGTAGATTAGGACTGAATTCCAGTAGATTGGCCGTCTCTGAAAAGCTTTCTTTTTCCAAATAGCATTATAGTTCTAGTAGTTGAGCGTGGTCCTTAGCTAGCAACACGGTCTCCATGGAGAGCCGAAGGACGGATGTGAGGACGTCTGGTCTAATTTTGTATGCGGGAGATGGTAGGGTATTCCCTTAGGAGGGATGTACACCCTACCCAATTATTTTGCACTGTATATGCCGTTACCATATATATGACACATCGTGATTGCATTGACATGGTATTGGTATGTCAATGATACGCAGGAAATGGTGTTATGACGAGTTTATGATTTTTGAAAAATAAATTTCATGTTCCAGAAATATGATATGAATAATTTTTACCTGACAAGATATATAATTATGCAAGGTACTGGTTTTGGTACTTGCTAAATTTCCCAAAAAAATGATTATGTATTTGAGATGCAAGAATTATTTGAATTATGACTGCATCTGTTCAAGTCCATATTACTCATGTATCATGAAATTGATTTCTAAAATTTTAACATAATCACACACCTCGGACTTACTGAGATTATTTATAATATCGCACGTATTTACCCAACCATGTTTATAGGAGAAGAAGAGCTGGAAGTATAAGAATGATATGTTTAGACTTTTCTCTTGTTGACTTTGTTTTGAAAATAATATTGACCTTTAATCTCTTTTGGATGTTTTGAATGATGTAATTTTGGATTTGAATATTTTTGGGATGTAATAGATTATTTTTGAGTTTAATTTCAAAAGTTTATATTTGTGTATCCTTTTTATTTTATATCGCATTATAAAGATCCCTAGTTCGAAAGGACGGGGTGACATCCCCAGCTTGATTGGGTTGTATGTTGAGGGGTGTTACATAGAGCACATCTCAAAATAAATACTAAATGAATTTATAAGGGATTCAGATGGCATATTTGATTATTGAAAGGAATTAATGAGCAAGCTAATAAAAGGTATACGTATAGAAAATATCCAATGAAACTTTCCAACTAATCAAATTAAACACTACGAACCCATTGTATGCAACAAAATCTCATAGAAGCCACTTGTTTCTTGTAAGCCTCTTTGTTTTTCTTGCAAACTAGGTACTTGGGTTGTTAATCAGTTTCCTTATTTGAACCTTGCAAGTTTCATCTTTTTTTTTTTTTTTTTGGTGAAAGAGAATTTTTATTTATAATGAAGAAGCAAAATACAGGGAGGAGGACCTAAAACCTTACCTCTTGCCAACAAAGGAACAAGAAAATCATATTGGAGCATTGGATCTAACATGAAGTGAAGGAACTTACAAGCTTTCTAGATTACACAAACCCTTAGCTATAGTAGGAAGCGAGGAAAAAGAATCAAAAAGCAGCTTATTAGAATCAACACAAGCTAACTTAGCCAAACAATCTATTTGAATTTGTGGATACGTTAGCAAGTTATTGAATTTTGTGATGGAATGCTTTACTCGAGACATAGGTTTTACCTCTAAGCACTTTTAGAATTACTTAAGACCTAATTAATTCCCTAATTACCTTAGGGATTTAATTAATACTTTTTTTGGAGTGAGATAAGTAGGAATAAATTCCTATATGTTATATATATGATAGACGTGGCGGACATAGGTGAAGGAGGAGAAGTGAGATCTTGAATTAAGTGAAGGAGATTAGCCAAGCTTGGACAACTTGCATCTTAAACCTATTTTGAAAATATAAATCCATGCGAAAATGCCACGTTTAAATTATGTACAAATTGTATTCAAGTACATATAAAATATATGCATGAATTTTATGTATTGTTTCACGATTTGGCATGAAAAGTATGATTTAAATTATGAGTATGTCCATTTTTGGAGAAAACGCTTGCGCATGAAATTAATGATTATATTATGATATCATAATTTATTCACTCATGAATATTGTTATGAAGTTTCTCATGAGTATTATGATTTTGGAGCCATACATCAAAATTATGCAATACATGAAAATGTACTTATGCAATTCATACATTAAAATATTGCAAAAATCATTGCCTGATTTTATACTTAATGGATCCGAATATCACTACAACGAATTACAGTTAATAGTTCTTGAATAAATTTTGGAATGGATATAGGAAGGCTTGTTTTGGAAACCTTGGGGAAAAATGTTTGGTGATTTGAATTTGGTCAAGAAGAGACTTGGAAATTTACTTTTAAACACTGAAACAATTTTTGGGAAATAATATGATTATTCCATATTGGAATAGTGAACTCTTGAACTATTAAATTGATGACAATGAGATCTCCATGGGCGAGGCTATATGACTTGCTTTTGGTAGATTAGGAGTGAATTCCAGTCGATTGGCCGTCTCTGAAAAGCTATCTTTTTTCAAATGGGGTTACAGTTCTAGTAGTTGAGCGTGGTCCTTAGCTAGCAACACGGTCTCCATATGGAGCCGGAGGACGGATGTGAGGACGTCTGGTCTAATTTTGTATAAGGGAGATGGTAGGGTATTCCCTTAGGAGGGATGTATGTAACACCCCACATTTTCTTCTTGTCGTAGTGGGCCAAACTCAGGTAGGATGTCACCCCGTCTGAATTCTCAGACTAGGGGTCTTTATAACGATTTAAACTTAAAGTAAGTGGTAAAGTCGAAAGTTAAGTAAATATATGAAACATGCTCTTTATTTATATAGATATATGAGTCATGATAGGTACATTGCCATAGTTTCCAAAATACATAAGCTAAAACATCTCATAGTCTATGTACAATGATCACTCCAAAAGATTTGCTATCCAGTGCCATAGAAGAAGCCCTGGAATATCATCGTTATTCTTCAACTCTAATCCCTATAAAAAAGGTAAACATATGTGTGAGTGGTATATTCAGTGAGTCCCGTGTGTGTTAGTGCGTTGCTTAGAAGAGGAAGTCAATTTTCAATTTCTTTGCTGAAATAAATTTTATAACAGGAAAAACAGTGGTAATTGATGAATTTAGGTTCAATCTATCATGTACTTTCGAAAAAACAATGGCTTCCAAACACATGGCCCCTAATTCAATAAATGCGGGTTCTTCCCCATTTAGAAGTGCGACCCACGTGCAAAGTTTAAGGAACTTTGCCTTCGGCTACACGGTCTCTTGTGCCAGGGACTGCGCCTTATAGCACGTCACCCGTGTTATGCCGGAAGAGTGAGCAGCGTACAAATATACCTCACCGTGCACTTAGAGATCTTTTACTTGTCACCATAAGCTAGGGGTCCCAATCTTGACGTCAATCGCCATCGAGGTGGCAAGGAATTGAACACACCGAGTGTCCCCGCTCAGTATCATGTGAACAACCCACCATCATAATTAATATGCAATTGTCGAGCTCATAACAGCTAGCCAAGGACAACTCATCACAATGTCCTGTCGCTCTGTTTGGAGTAAGACAATACCCAGAACTGATCAGGTTACTTGGGGTCGTCTACCTCTAACATGGGCTAGTACAAAGATCAAAGTTCTTGCTGAGTACTCAACGCAACAACACCAACCCCGTCTGACTGATCAGGCCAAAGGGTTATATGATACCGCAGGATTTCCAAATCAAAACATTTCTTATTGTCTAGGGCCGTACTTGATCACAAAAGTCATTTTCCAAGAGTATTCGAGTCATTTCACCCATGCCAGATTCCGAAAGACTTTTTGAGGGTGTTCGGTTCATTTTACCCTTACCCGATTTGAAAAATATTTTCCCAAAGGTTCCAATAAGGATATTTCGGCCATTTACCGAATACCCGAGTTCCAAGAGTTTTCATAAAATATTCCAATAAGGATATTTGGATTATTCTCCAAATACCTGAGTCCAAAATTTACCATTTTTCAGAAATCCCAAATATTTAATCCGAAAAGGACTAAATTCACAAAATTCGTATTTTAAACATCCGTAAGGTTTCCAAGCTGAATATGAAATTTATTCGAGTCCGAATTAGCATAAAAGCAAATGTTACTCATGTAAACCTTACAGATAGTCGAGGATTTCCAAAATGGCATAAAACATAGCATTTCATAGAAAATCAAAGCACACTAGCCTTTAAAAAGGTTTAGAAATCAATGGGACTCACCTTATATATTAAGTCGAAGTTGCACTTGTATAGTCCTAAAAGAAGTTCCCTCGACTTGATTTACCTACACCATTAGTATATCTCCGTATTATTACTTAATGGGTTCAAATGCTTGATGGTTCGAATAAGGTTTCTATAAGTTCCTTAAAGAAATAATTGAATTAATGCTTTTGATGGTTATCTGGTTTTACAGCTTTACCATCCTCCACTATTCCTCACATAACTTATTCAATATAGGTCCAAATAAGGTGAGGTTACTTCCATAATATTCCTAAGGCATCCCTCTTTCAATTCTGGTTCATGAGACATGTAAACTCCATCCCATTTTGTACGGGTTTCCAGTTAATTCCACTGTTCCGAGGTTGGAGTTCAGTTTTGTCATCTTCCAGTGTTTTGTCCATATCTCTTTCAATACAGGCCCAAATGAGGTGAAACTACTTCCAAAATATGCCTATGACATTTCTCTATCAGATTCAGGTCATGGGATATTCAAACCTCTCTCCATTTCATTCAGTTTTTCAAAATTACAGTTTAGAAGCCCAACTTGTTTTAATTTATTTCTATGGTTTCTTCAACATATCATACCACATGTAAACCCTTTAATACCTCATTTAACATCCCAAAATCATTTTTTTAACAGGTTTTCATGCCCACACTTCTCTTTTGTTCAAACAAATAAATTATTCCAAGCTTACCAAACCAGTAAATTTTTAACAGCTTTCACCATTCTTGCTATTCATGATCTCTTAGCCATTCAAAACAATCACAACCTCCACACAACTTGTTCCAAATCCTTTCTAACTAGTCTAGGACATGTTTAAGATTATTTATGCTTCATTTCCAGTCATTCTTACTCAGATTTACTTTGAAGTTTCCAAACAACATAAGCTAGTTATTCATCACCATCAATTAGCTCTTGTTTTTTTTATCATTTCCATCCTTTTCCTTTCCAAATTTTCAGCATACCATCACTCCAATACATCTCAAATGAACTGAAAACCATGCTCAATTCATCACCAACCCAACCGGTCAACCAACAACCTGTTGAAAATGGCAACTTTGGGAGTTAATAATTTTAACTCATGATTAGTTAGCCTAAAACAATTAATGGGAATTGTTCTTGACATGTTAAAGATTGTTTTGATTATGTTAGAAGCCGTTTTCATAGTGGGAATCCATAATTAAATGTTGTTAAAGTTGGGTGTTTAACCATTTGGGAACTCGTGTTAGACATGAGTCCCACATGGGAAAAATTGAGGAGTGTGGAAGACTTTATATACTAAAAGGCTTTTCTATAGACTTAATAGAAAAGCCCAAGGTATGGAGGATGCCACAAGTGTGCGCCGCCCGCCGCGCCGGGCTCGGGCCAAGTTTTAACGTTCCTCTATTTTTATTTGGTCCAATTAACTCTAACATGAAAAGGAAAAGGAAACATAAAATCTGGTAAGGAATTAGGATTTCCTAATCCGAATTAGGTTTTAATTTTTCCTAAGGCGAAATTAAAAGAGGAAACAGAGCCGCCATTAGGGTTAACCTTTATTTCGTGCTTTTTGCTTCCTAAGAGAAAATTCGCCTCTTCCCTTCTCTCTTCACGATCCATAATTTTTGGCTCATCGGGACCGGTGAACTGAGCGGATTTTCGAGGTGATCGCCGTTGGTGTGCGTCAACAGCGAACTGAGACCGTTTTATCCTACAAGGAAAGTCGCAGTACCCATTGCACCAGAGTGGGGTGAATAACTTCTTGAAGGCAAGCCAGTATTGAACTGGTGATTCGGTTAGTAGTACAGTACGTTGTGACGCAGCTTGTCCAGAGGAGTGCCGGCGCCTGGTACGTTCTAGTAGAACAGCGAGCAAGTCTCCCAGGTATCCTACTGACTTGTCTATTGAGTTTGAATTCGGTTTAGTTATGTTAAGTTTGGACTGTGTGGCCTTATTGGCATTGTTGATATTTGATAATTGCATGTATTAGAGCCCTGGTCGGGTATAGACGGTGCTTGTTCAATTCAGTTGAGTTGCCTATCTGTGCTCGTAGGTACTCTGTTTTCTATCAGTCTTCAAGAAGTTATTCTGCAATTATCTGTTTGTGTGCAATGGCCAGTTCGTCAAGTACTGCATCTGTTGCGTATATGCCTTTGGTTGAATTGAATGGTCTGCCGAACAAGTTTGGTTCAGGGCAGAATTTCAAGCGTTGGCAACAATGCATGAAAATTTGGTTGACCATGAAGGGCTTATTGTCAGCAGTGCAGGTAGACTGGCCTATACCAACTAAAAGGTATCCTAGAGTAGCTGAGATTGTTACGTGGGATGAACAGAACAATGTACGCAGAGGGGCAATACTGTCAGCATTGACAAATGCTCTCTTTGATGTCTAATATTCTGAGTCATACACAGCAAATATGCTATGGGATGAATTGGATAGGAAATATAATACCGAGGATCAAGGTCTGGAAATGTATTATGTCTCCAAAATTTTGAAGTTTCAGATGGTTGAGGGCAAGTCTGTGACTAAATAGACTCAAGAGTTGCAATTGATTATTCATTCTCTTCATGAATCGGATATGGAACTTCTTGAGAAGTTCTAAGTGATGTCAATGATAGAGAAATTTCCTAAGTCTTGGGAGGACTTTGGTATGTCCCTCAAACACAAGACAGAGAAGATTTCTCTAAACGATCTAATGAAATCAATATCCATTGAGGAGCAACATAGAAAGAATAGTCATATTGTACCTGTAGAGTCTAATGTCCATGTGGTGACTACTGAGAAGAAGAGTAATAATCAGAGGAATGTGGGGGTTAACTCAAACTCTAAAAACAAAAATAAGACAAAAGGCAAGGCCAAGAAGAAATCGAAAGCGAATAAACCATGCTGGAATTGTGGTCAGGTTGGACATTGGGCTAAGGACTGTCTGTCTAAAAAGCCCAAAATCAAACAAGGATCAAATTCTGAAGCACAAGTCAATGTGGTGGTAGAGGATACTAGTCAAGCGAAAGCTGATTTGAGTATACACCTTGCTGAGGTTTGTACCATTGAGGTTAGGACTGGCATAACTACTTCCAATGATGATGGAAGGTATGTTTCCGTTAACCCAGAAGTCTTTACTATTTATGAGTCACTTGAATGGCTGGTTGATACTGGAGCAAATGTGCACGTTTGCGCTGATAAATTGATTTTTGTGTCTTACCAGCCTATTAAAAGAAAAACTGTGAAGATGGGGAACTCAGCTGCAGCCAATGTGTTGGGGATTGGACGCGTGGACTTCAAGTTTCCTTCAGGGCATATTCTTTCTCTTTATAGGGTGTAGCATGTTCTAATAGTTCGTAGGAATATTCTTAGTGGTTCATGTTTAGTTAGAGAGGGTTATGAATTCACTTTCAAATGTAATAAAGTAGTGATTATGCACTATAATTCTTTTGTTAGCAAAGGTTATTTGTCAGATGGTTTGTTTAAGTTAAGAGTTGAACCATTTATTTCTCATTTGAATAAAACTTCTTCTGTTGAGAATTCTATTTATCCCATGGTGCACATGATTGAATCCACCAATATTTGGCATAGTAGGCTTGGACATTTAAATTTAGAATCTGTTAAAAGAATGATGAATTTAGACTTGATCCCTAAACATTCAATTGGTAAGAAGAATAAATGTCAAGTGTGTGTGGAAGCTAAAACAACCAGGAAACCCTATCATTCAATTAAAAAGGATTCAGAAATACTTGATTTAGTTCACATAGACATTTGTGAATTTAATGGCTTGTTGACTAGGGATCATAAAAAATACTTCATTACTTTTATTGACGATTGCAGTAAATATTGCTATGTTTATTTACTTAAACATAAAGATGAAGCACTTGAAAAGTTTCTCATATTTAAAAATGAAGCTGAAACTCAAACTGGCAAGAAACTTAAAAGGTTAAGATCTGATAGAGATGGAGAATATGGATCTAATCTATTTGTTGAATATTACCAAAGTAATGGCATAATTCATGAGAAGACACCCCCTTATTCTCCTCAGTCTAATGGGATTGCTGAACGGAAAAATAGAACATTTAAAGATATGATCAATAGTTTACTTGTAAATTCTGGATTGCCTAAGTATATGTGGGGTGAGGCTTTGAATACGGCTTGCCATATTCTGAACAGAGTCCCTCATAAACATAAAGAGGTAACTCCATTTGAAATCTGGAAAGGTAGGAAACCTAACTTAAAATACTTCCGTGTGTGTGGTTGTCTTGCAAAAGTTCTAATCTCTGAACATAAAAGGAAGAAGTTAGGACTAAAAACTGTTGATGCCATCTTTATTGGTTATGTGGAAACAAGCTATGCCATGAGGTTTTTGGTAATTAAGTCTGAAATACCTAGTATAGATTGTAATACTATTATTCAATACCGTGATGCTACATTCATTGAGGATGTGTTTCCCATGTAAACTGGTTTGTCTCAAGATGTTTCTACTCTAGATTCAGCCTTAACATCTGATTCCATTCCTGATCATGTGGAAAGGATGAAATATGTCGGGGTAGGTCCAAATAGTTCCAATACTCAAATTGAGGAATTGGAAGAACCTAGAAGGAGTAAGAGAGTTAAGGTAATCAAGGACTTTGGAAGTGAATTTGTCACTTACAATGTTGAGGATGAAGCTTTAACTTTTCAAGCAACTATGGCTTCCTCAGAAGCATGGTATTGGAAATGAGTTGTCAAAAGTGAGATGGATTCCATTATCTCCAATGGGACATGAGACTTGGTAGATCTCCCTCCTGGGTGCAGTACAATTGGATGTAAATGGATATTTAAGAAGAAACTTAAACCAGATGGGACCATAGAAAAGCATAAAGCTAGATTAGTTACCAAAGGGTTTAGATAGAAAGAGGGACTAGACTATTTTGATACATACTCTCCTGTTGCTCGTTTGACTACAATCCGAGTGCTAATTGCATTAGTGTCTAAATATGGTCTCACCATCCACCAAATGGATGTGAAGACAGCTTTTCTTCATGGTGACCTTGAAGAAGAGATATATATAGATCAGCCTGAGGGATTTGTAGCTAGAGGAAATAAACGGAAAGTTTGTAAACTTGTAAAATCCCTATATGGTCTAAAACAAGCACCCAAACAATGGCATGAAAAATTTGATAAAACTATTTTATCATTTGGCTTCAACATAAATGAGAATGACAAGTGTGTTAACTGTAAGGTTAAAGGTAATGCTTGTATTGTTCTATGCCTGTATGTGGATGACATTTTGCTATTTGGGTCAAATATTGAGATAATTAATGAGACTAAATCATTTTTGAAAAGTAAGTTTGAAATGAATGATATGGGAGTAGCAAATGTGATTCTTGGCCTTAAGTTGATTCGCTCAACTGATGGGATAACCATTTCTCAAACTCACTATGTTGAGAGTGTTCTTGAGAAATATGGGTATCAAAATTGTAGAATTGCTAAAACTCCAAGTGACCCTTCTGTAGCTTAGTTTAAAAATAAAAGTGGAGTTCCTGTGTCTCAATTAAAATATTCTCAAATTATTGGTAGCTTGCAATATCTTGCAAATGGCTCAAGACCAGATATTTCATTTTTAAGCTGGCAAGATATACAAGTTGTCCAAATCGGACTCATTGGGAGGCCTTGGATAGAGTACTAAGGTACTTGAAGGGAACAGTGTTCCTTGGGCTGTATTATTGGAAATTCTCTACTGTACTTGAAGGGTATAGTGATGCAAGCTGGATAGCCAAGAACTCTGGTAGCAATGGTTGCACTAGATATGTATTTACATTAGGTGGCAGAGCAGCCGCCTAGAAGTCTTGTAAATAGACTTTGATAACTCGGTCAATTTTTGAGGCTGAGTTATGTGCCTTGGATACTACTGGAATGGAGGTTGAATGGCTGTATGGACTATTGTCCTCTTTACCAATGATCAGCAAGCCCATTACTGCTATATCTGTGCATTGTGACAGTCAAACCACAATTGCAAAGATAAAGAGTACCAAGTATAATCAAAAGACTAAGAGACACATCTAAGTTAGACTTAAGTCTATAAGGCAGTTAGTGTTTGAAAGGGTAGTGTCTGTTGACTTTGTTGGATCCAAAGATAACATTGCAGACCCTCTAACTAAGGGACTGGAAACATCATTGTTCCTTAAATCCAGGTTGGGAATGGGACTCATAACCCAGAAATGATTCACCTACAGTGGCAACCCAACTGACCAAGTGGAGATCCCACAAGGCAATTCAATATGGTATAAACAAGCCGTTTGAGTGAATCTGGCATCAATTCTGAAACCTTTGTATCTAGGTCCTTTCCTTGAAAGCCTGTGGTGCGGTTACTGCAATTAGTAAGAGTTTTGACTCTGAATGGGATCAAGTCTTTTAGACAGGATGCTAGCAGTACATCATTGGAGATCACCAACTATGTGAGTGTTGTTGTGTGGCCGCAACTAAAGGGAATTGGGTTTCTTTGAATACACTCATGAGATAGGATCAGGACATATGGCCATAACGTGTCAACCCAAAAGATTGTCTCTATAGTCGATAGTCTGTTGTTACCAATGGACGCCGTCATATTCAAGGTTCAAATTCAAGGATTAAGTCCATCTGTTTCTGTGGGGGCATAAGTTGGATAACAGAGGTAGTGGTTTAAACCGAAAGGTACCATTATCGAAAGCAGATTATGGAAATCCTGAATAGTCTTTAACTATGGATTTGTGGGGGATTGTTGAAAACGGCAACTTTGGGAGTTAATAATTTTTAACTCATGATTAGTTAGCCTAAACAATTAATGGGAATTATTCTTGACATGTTAGAGATTGTTTTGATTATGGTAGAAGCCATTTTCATGATGAGAATTCATAATTAAATGTTGTTAAAGTTGGGTGTTTAACCATTTGGGAACTCGTGTTAGACATGAGTCCCACATGGGGAAAATTGAGGAGTGTGGAAGACTTTATATACTAAAAGGCTTTTCTATAGACTTAATAGAAAAGCCCAAGGTATGGAGGATGCCACACGTGCGCGCCGCCCGCCTGCCTTGGGCTCAGGCCATGTTTTCACGTTCTTCTATTTTTATTTGGCCTAATTAACTCTAACTTGAAAAGGAAAAGGAAACATAAAATCTAGTAAGAAATTAGGATTTCCTAATTTGAATTGGGTTTTAATTTTTCCTAAGGCGAAATTAAAAGATGGAACAGAGCCGCCATTAGGGTTAACCCTTATTTCGTACTTTTTGCTTCTTGAGAGAAAATTCGCCTCTTCCCTTCTCTCTTCACAATCCATAATTTTTGGCTCATCGGGACCGGTGAACTGAGGGGATTTTCGAGGTGATCGCCGTTGGTGTGCATCGACAGCGATCTGAGACCGTCTTATCATGCAAGGAGAGTCGCAGTACCCATTGCACCGGAGTGGGGCGAATAACTTCTTGCAGGCAAGCCAGTATTAGACTGGTGATTCGGTCAGCAGTACAGTACGTTGCGGTGCAGCTTGTCCAGAAGAGTGCTGGTGCCTGGTACGTTCTGGTAGAACAGCGAGCATGTCTCTCAGGTATCCTACTGACTTGTCTATTGAGTTTGAATTTGGTTTAGTTACGTTAAGTTTGGACTGTGTGGCCTTGCTGGCATTGTTGATATTTGATAATTGCGTGTGTTAGAGCCCTGGTCGGGTATATGCAGTGCTTGTTCAATTCAGTTGAGTTGCTGTCTGTGCTCGTAGGTACCCTGTTTTCTAACACAACCATCACAAAATCAAAATATTTTCATTACTCATCATCAGCAGATTCACGTGCAATTAGTTTCCAACTTCTAATATCATTCTCTTAGTTTTTTTAGAAGTGATCCTTTACCTTTCCAAGATGAAGGCAAAGCCGTATACTCCTTTCCTTCCTTTCTTCTCCTTTCTTTCTCCTTGCTGCCGGTTTCTTTTTCTTCCTCCTTGCTGCCAGTTGTCTTCTCCTTGCTCCCTTGCTGCCGAAAATCTCTCTCTCTCCCTTAGTCTCTCTTTTTCTTGTTTTTCCTTTCCTCTCTTCACTTTTCTAATTTTTCTTCTTCTCCTCCCAGCTTTGGCTGAAATTCTCCCCTCCTTGCTCCTATTTATATAGCTCAATCCTCTTGGTCTTGTTTTGATCTTAATAAAATGACTTAGGGTGAGTTGGCATTTCTAGAAGTCTTTAGACTTCTCCATCATTCACAAGAAGATTAAGGATCATGCTAGAAGGTTGTAGAACCTTTTAGAAGTTTATAGAAACTCTTAAAATTTCCTAGGACTAATATATACTTAATCATGATTAATTTACCCTAATCTAGTTTAACTTAATTAAGCTTAATTAGAAAAAGTCTAAGAATGGTTAATCTTGGTCAAAAATACCATGCTTGTGGGCCATCTTAATTTATTTCTTGTGGGCCCCCTAAAATATCTTAGTATATAATAAATATAATCAACATATTTATGCTATTAGTTGTTGTGTTTATATATATATATATATATATATATATATATATATTATACATATATAAATAATAATAATAGTAAAAATAATATAATAATTCAATATATTATTGAATTTAATAATACTACAATTTAATATTACCAAGAAATATTTGTATTAAATAATAGATATAAAATTAATAGTAATGGATAATAGAATAAAAAATAATAATATTATTGTCATTAAACTACAATAATAATGATAATAGAATAAAGTAAAATAAAATAGAATAGAATAAAATAATAACAATATTAGTAATAATAATAATAATAATAATAATAATAATAATAATAATAATAATAATAATAATAATAATAATAATAATAATAATAATAATAATAATAATAATAATAATAATAATAATAATAATAATAGCACTAGTGATGGCTATTTTATAACACTATGAATAATATTATTAATATGTAACCTTAATAATATTATTACTAAATAGGGAGGGAAAATATATCATTAATTTCTTTTTTATATGTGTTTTCATTTTGAATGATGGGTTATTACAATGTACACCCTACCCAATTATTTTGCATTGTATATGCCGTTACCATATATATGACACATCGTGATCGCATTGACATGGTATGGGTATGTCAATGATATGCAGGAAATGGTGTTATGACAAGTTTATGATTTTTTGAAAAATAAATTTCATGTTCCAGAAATATGATATGAATAATTTTTACCTAACAAGATATATAATTATGCAAGGTACTGGTTTTGGTACTTGCTAAATTTCCCAAAAAATGATTATGTATTTGAGATGCAAGAATTATTTGAATTATGACTGCATCTGTTCAAGTCCATATTACTCATGTATCATGAAATTGATTTCTAAAATTTTTACATAATCACACACCTCGGACTTACTGAGATTATTTATAATATCGCACGTATTTACCCAACCATGTTTATAGGATAAGAAGAGCTGGAAGTATAAGAATGATAGGTTTAGACTTTTCTCTTGTTGACTTTGTTCCGAAAATAATGTTGACCTTTAATCTCTTTTGGATGTTTTGAATGATGTAATTTTGGATTTGAATATTTTCGGGATGTAATAGATTATTTTTTAGTTTAATTTCAAAAGTTTATATTTGTGTATCCTTTTTATTTTATATCGCATTATAAAGATCCCTGGTTCGAAAGGACGGGGTGACATCCCCAGCTTGATTGGGTTGTATGTTGAGGGGTGTTACACAGAGCACATCTCAAAATAAATACTAAATGAATTTATAAGGGATTCAGATGGTATATTTGATTAATGAAAGGAATTAATGAGCAAGCTAATAAAAGGTATACGTATAGAAAATATCTAATGAAACTTTCCAACTAATCAAATTAACCACTACGAACCCATTGTATGCAACAAAATCTCATAGAAGCCACTTGTTTCTCATAGGTACTTGGGTTGTTAATCAGTTTCCTTATTTGAACCTTGCAAGTTCATCTTTTTTTTTTTTTTTTATTTGGTGAAAGAGAATTTTTATTTACAATGAAGAAGCAAAATATAGGGAGGAGGACCTAAAACCTTACCTCTTGCCAACAAAGGAACAAAAAAATCATATTGGAGCATTGGATCTAACACGAAGTGAAGGAACTTGCATGCTTTCTAGATTACACAAACCCCTAGCTATAGTAGGAAGCGAGAAAAAAGAATCAAAAAGCAGCTTATTAGAATCAACACAAGCTAACTTAGCCAAACAATCTGAAACCATATTGCCTTCCCAGTAAACAGGTATGAACTAACCCAAAGAGAATGGCCAAGAAAGATACCTCCAATGCTTAGGAAAAACACCATTTAGCTTATTTACCAACAATAAGGAGTCCGACTGCAACACAACGTGTACGAAATATTTCCTAGAGCACCAAATCAAGCCATAGAGAATGGCTAGAATTTTCGTCATCACATTCATTGAGTGCCCAATATTCTGAGCATATCCAACAATAAAATAGCCAGAAACGTCCCTATTAACCACTCCTAACCTAGACGAACCAGGATTTCCTTTGTAGGCACCATCTACGTACATAATAGCACCATCTATAGTAGACCTCATCCAGCAAACTGGAACAATATGTTGTACCGATTGAGCTTTCCAAAGGAAAGCCAGATGCATAACATCAAAAGCAGGATTAGGAGAGGATGAATTGTAGAAAAATCTACAATAGAGATATAAACCTTTCTTCTCAACCTCCACAGAGAGAATCGCTGCTCTTTATAGATAACATCATTATGAGCCTTCCAAATTTTCCAAAAAAGGAAAACCATGTAAACCCTTGCATACTCTTTAACAGAAAAAATCGTACACCTCCAAGAGCAAATAAATGCAAGCAAGTCCATAGCCGAAACCTCAGGAGAGCAAGAAGAAGATTCAAGATCCCATGACATAGCCACATATCCATAATCTTTGAATAAATGCTCCAGCGTTTCTATGTGACTACCACATAATCTGTAGTTTGAAGCTATAGAAATACCGAAAGATGACACCACTGAATCCAAAGAAAGCTAATTATTAAACATCTTCCACATAAAACCTTAATCTTACCAGGTAAGGTAGATTTCCATAAGGAATCCAAAAAAAAAAAGAATCTTAGCTCTTCTTAATCGAACCAACTTATAAGCTGAGGAAATAGAAAAATTTTCTGATTGAGTTAAAGACCACAACTGAACATCCTTCAATACCGTATCAACTACCTGGAAAAACTTAGATAAAATAGAAAATGCAATTAAAGGAGGAAAATACTTTGAAGAACATCTGCTCTCCAATAACCTTTCTGAACCACATCACATAGTTGAAGATTGGGATGAATGACATTCAACATTCCAGCTAACTGTCCACAAGAAGACCAATTGTCAAAACAAAAGGAAATTTGCCCAGAATGGGAATCAAAAGCCAAGTGATCTTCTACTAGGTGAGACACAGCATGGATGCGATGCTAACCATGAGAAGAACACTATCCTAATTATACTTTATTGTTATGAACCAAGCCCACATAGAATCTTAAAGCCGATAGTGCCATCAATACCGTATAGAAAAAGCAGTAGCATCTGTGTCTAAGGATCGCAATCCAAGACCATTCTGCTTCTACAGGAAACACAAAGCTTTTCAACTACACCAATGCCTTCTAAAACCGAATTCCATCTTACCCTATAAAAATTTAGACATTTCCCTTTCAACATCCACAAAAATAGTGTGAGGAGGAACCAACGGTTGCAAAATATAAAGTGGAATAGATGACATAACCGTTTTCACAATAACTAATGCCTTGCAAGGCTTAATGACTTGTATTTCCATCCTTCAATCCCAGCCGTAATTTTCTCAACCAAAGGCTGAAAAAAGACTCTTCTTTTCCGGCCCTTAAAAATAGGACATCCCAAGTAAGAAAAAGGCATAAATTTCCTAACAAAACCTAGCTCTGAATGTATAATACCACACTTACATAGAGATATTTTCTCAAGAAATATAAATTAGCTTTTTCACTTGTTAACTAACTGCATAGAAGCTAACTAATAGGAAGAAATGAATTTATTTACCCTCCTCAAATCCCTCTTGGAAGTAAAAGTGAACAAGATAGTGTCATCAGCATTGCTTAAGTGAGTTATGTTTAAACATCACCTAGGTAAAGGATAAGGCACAAGAATCCACATAGGAGTTGAAGCATCTTGAGAATATCTCTTGGGAGAGGATAAACAAATATGGAGACAAAGGATCTCCCTGCCACACACCTTGTGCAGATTTGAAAAAACCAAATTGCCTCCCATTTACACACACCGAAAACCAATAGTTAGATAGTATATTATGAATAAGATGAAACACATGGGAACAAAATCTAAATCTCTGCACAATAAGATGTAGAGAAAACCAGCAAACTCTATCAAAAGCCTTAGCCATATCAAGCTTCAAAATAATAATGCCCCATCTAGCTTTCCAATCAATAGAATGAACCATCTCTTGTGCTAAAAGAACATTACCAATAATGCTCTGCCCCTAAATAAAGCCATTCTGATTAGGGGAAATTATTCATTGCAACAAAAGAGCCAACTGGATCTCTAAAACCTTAGTGATCACCTTGTTATAGAAATTGCATAAGCACAAGGCCGAAAATCTACAAAAGAATGAAAATTAGTCTTCTTTAGAACCAACATAAGAAGGGTACTTATGAAGGACCTACACATAGGTGCTCTTGCAAAAATAAATAAATAAATAAATAAATAACAAATAAATCCCTAACTACTGATACAATCACAACATCCACTATATCCCAACAATATGTGAGAAAGAGTCCCGTAAATCCATCTGGGCCAGCAGCACTATTCATGTCAAAAGAAAACACAGCAACCCGAACTTCCTAATAAGTAGGTGATGTGTAATGCCCCGTTTAAACCCACATTAATGATATGGGGAAAGTCATGCATGGCATAACATTTTATATGGCATTCGATAATTTGAACCATTTTCATGAGTATATGTGATCTATGAGTTTGTTAGTTCATGAATTTAATTACTTTGATATAATTGTGTTGGTTGAGCTTTTATTTTATTATTAGAAGGGAATTTGTTAGAATCATATTAAAACAAGAGTGGTTGTAGTCTAGTAGTTAAGGCTTGGTGTTTGTTTCTTGGTGGACTTGGGCTTTTATTTTATTGAGTAGAATTTATTAAAATGGAGTAAGTGAGTGAGAGTTAAGGGATGTGTTGGAGGAATATTTAAAACAAGAGTTGTTATGGTTTGGTGGTTGAAACAAGAGTTGTTATGATTTAATGATTGAAGCTAGAGTTGTTGTGGTTTAGTGATTAAAACAATAGTTGTTGTGGTTTAGTGGTTGAAATAAAAGTTGTTGTGGTGTAGTGGTTGAAGCTAGAGTTATTGTGGTTTAGTGATTAAAACAAGAGTTGTTGTAGTTTAGTGGTTGAAACAAGAGTTGTTGTGGTATAGTGGTTGAAGCTAGAGTTGTTACGGTTTAGTGGTTGAAGCTTGGTGTTTAATACTTGTTGACTTGAGTTTAAATCCCAACTCTTGCAAATCTTTTCATTCTTATTGCTCAAAGTTCTCTTAAGCTAAACAAAAACCAATCACACACACACACACACATACACACACACACACACACACACACACACACACACACACTCACAAAAATTCGAGCAGCCTTGTCCTCCAATTTTCTCTTGTTTTAGCTAAAACAACAACACTAAAAATCCATGATCCCTCTTCTCCAATTTTTGGCCAACACAAGATCAAAAAGGCAGCTTCTTTTCTCATCTTTTCCTCCCTTATTTCGGCCACAATAACAACCAGAAAACAGCCACAAAAAATTAGTCTTAAACTCCTCTTAAACCTTGCTGGAATTCAGCTATAGCAATAGGGATAAAAGTTGTCATATTTTCCTTCTTGTGATCAAGCGACCAAAGCAATATCAAACTCTCCTAAGCCCTAAACACCCTCTTCTTCCCAAGATTTCCAGCCGCTACTCTTTCTAAGGACTTCGTCCATTGCACCCTCCAATCCTCTCTGAATTGAAAACTAAACCTAAGGTGAGTAACCCTTCTTCCTCAAGTGAACCCAAGTAACCACCAAAGGTGCCACCTTTGCTCTTAGTATGTGTCGTCAAGAGGTATTCTTGGTCTTGATCTATTTTTTCTTAAATAAGGTTGCTTTTATGGTGGTTTTATCATGCATGGAGGCTAGATGAAAGCATGAATAGACTATATTGATGAGTTTGAGAGTTCAATAGAATGAACTAGGCATGTATGTCTTTGTATTAGAGGTCCTTGTATTAATGATGAGATTCGATTGTATGCATGCCATGATGAGATGCATAATCATGGGAAGCTACAGTGATGACATAACTATCTAGATGATATTGATGATATGATCATAGGGATTCATGATGCATGAAAGGATGAGTAGATTCGTGACTGGTTTCTAATCATAGAAACATTTATTCTAGATAAGGAAGAAAAATGAAAAAGAGATCAAGCGTTGCCTTGGTTGATTATTGAGAGTATCTAAGTAAGTCCATGCATAACCGTTTTGCAAAATATTACATGTTTGCAAGTTTTTTTATACAATGATATTTGAAAATGTGTCATTATAATGATTGACATGATGTTCGAAACATTGGTTGAATATGATTAATTGTATTGTGGTATTTTGATACTTGGTTTGAGAATGTGATCATTTTATTCTCCAAATGATTTTTGTCAAAGCTCAAATTTTAAATTGAAAATGATTTCTTTTTTTAATCACTAAACGTTTTGGAAAACTTATTATGAAAAGTCACATTTTACAAAGACAAGATAATCGACGATTGTGAAAATAAGGGAAATGATTCTGCCCCTAATTGGGGAGTGTTGAGTACTCAGCAGGGGTAGGGGTGCTAGTCTTGAAGAGTTAGAGCGAGTCTTCTGGTAAGAGACTACTTCTAGAAGATGAACTCAACTTGGAGAGGTACTAGTACTAATTAGTCAGGCCAGCCCGAGCTAGCATATGGGTCCATGTGGACTTTATTTTTTTGGACAACTAGTGTGTTGGGTGTAGATATAGAGGAGTATCTCATCCTAGTGGGAGGATCCCCTACTGCCCACTATTGAAAGGTTACTTTGGGACGCTATCAAGGTGGTAACCATTATATAGATTGTAATACTATTGTTTGAATCATTGCTAATCCCTACATAATGAACTTATGATTATGGTGAGATAATGATTTATTGAGAACTACTTTGGATATGATGAGCAATGCTCTTTTATGATTATGATGAGATGATGATTTATTGAGAACTGCTTTGGATATGATGAGCAATACTCATTTGAATAATTGTTTATTGATGAAAAGTCTTGCAAGCATGATTTTTGTGATTTTGATAAACCTGTATGCACAAAATGTTTATATATGATATTCGCACACATAGGACTTACTGATATGCTAATCTCACACTATTTTATATCATGTTTTCAGATGAGCGTTTTTATTGAGAAGGTTGAAGAGATAAGAGATGACCTTCAGTTTATTTATTTCTGTTTTGTATTTCTTTCAAGAGATGATTGCTGGTTTTAGATACTCATACTTATATAGGTTTTAACTTTGGTTGTAATAAGATTATCACATAATTTTATTTAGTCAATTTTGTTCCTTTTGTACCTCGTTATAAAGATCCTTAGTCCTTTGGACGGGGTTACATCCCGCCTATTTGGATACATAGGTAGTGGCATGTTACAAGTGGTATCATAGATTAGATTTAGGCAATTGACTTTATTTGTGAAACCCCACCTAAAGCCAACCCTAGAGTAAGAGGGCCAAGATGCATATTATATCATTTTGCATGGATATATATATATATATATATATATATATATATATATTTGAACGATTTTATGTGCTTTAGAATTATGATTTATAGGTTAAAAGGCTTTGTTATGCTTATTGAGTAGGAAGGGTAAAATGGTAATTTTGCTTGAGGTCAAAATAGGAGGATAGCTTGAGGATTAAATAAGAAGAATATTTGGATGAGAAAATAAGAACAAGAGTTATTATGGTTTAGTGGTTAGAGCTTTGGAATTAATCTCTAAAGTCATGAGTTCAAATCCCATCATTTAAGTTTTATCATGATTATCTTAGTTATGTTTGAATTTTTGTTTTCTTGCATTCCTTAAAAATAGGAATGTTGTCTTAGGGGAGACATGAAGAGAATGTCTCAATCCTATCATCATGTCCTAAAAATAATTCTAGAGGAATTCTTGTCATTTTGTTACCTCTATCTTGTGCTAACCTCTTCACCAATTAAATTTGTTCAAAATTTATCAAAATTCATGTTTTTAATTCCAGAAAATTCAGCAAGGATTCTTGGTCTTTGAATTTCGAAAATAAATCTTGGAAGTTGGAGAATTGATTGAAAATAGGAGAGGAATTAGGGAAGGTTCCCAAGGGAAATTAATCTCCATGGTTGAACCTTCAATCTCCACTCCATAGTGTTCATATTCTTTATGAAAGAAATCTGGAAATTTTCCAGATTCTTGAGCAGCCTAACCTTCGAAAATCACAGCCATCTTTCTTACTCATTTGCTACCTGAAAAATGGCCAATTTATTTAGCTTGAAGACTGAAATTCCTGTGTAGAATCGGACTGCACAAAAACAGCACAAATGGGGAAAAATTCTGAGGAAAAATAGCACAAACAAGAAATGGAGCTGTTTTCTTCTGTCATCAACTCAGAACAATTCCTCTGCTTTTCCTCCATAAAAAAGGCTGGAAACTAGCCTTAAAGGACCCTCAAACACCTCTCAAAAACCTCTACAAATCGGGTTGGAATATTGCAGAAAACTGCATAGAAAAATTGTGGCAAACCTTCGAACCGTGAACACCATGAAACCAGAAAATTTCCAGCTTTGTTCCCTTCAAGCCTTGGCCGAAAACCACCCTCAAACCTCTGTAAATTAACCCTTGTTCAGCCATGAATTAAACACCATTAACCCCTTCACTTACCTTGCACACTTGGACTCCATAACCACACCTCAAATATCTCCTAAGATCACTCCATTCAAACTTCCATTTGAACTTTAAAATTTCCAGCATTTGCTCCCTGAAAACACTCTTGTACTAGGCTTCACAACCAGAAATTCCTCTACCATTGAGCTCAAAATTTTGGCTAGTCTTAAAGCTCCATCAATCTTCATTCATTTCAGCAAAACATAGCAGTCCAGCCGGCTCCATTGCAGCACCAAGAAACCCCTAACAATCAAACACCATTAACATATTTTCTACCTCAAACCACTCCTCAAATCTCTCCATTTGAATTTCAAACAATTAGATTTTTCTCTCCCTCTCTAAGCTGAAAACCGAAACCCCTGAATTACCTAAACCATTCAGCCAACACTATCTAGAAATTCGTGCATATCATTTCTCAAATTCTCTCTATTTTCACCAAGAATACCAAGAGCACATACTACATTTCTTCAAGCCAAAGACCACTCTAGACACCTCCATTCCCTCTCAAAAACTCCAGAATACTCCTACATACTCCCTAGAGTTCATTTCTGGAATTTATAACATTAAATCTTGAAAACAAAATTTGGCAATAGGATCAAAACTAGTTTATTTTTTTCCCCTTGAAGTCTCAAGAACATCATCAAGGTAACCAAGAACAACTCTTTTGTTCATCTTCTTCCATTCAACCTTTAACATATCATGCTAATGCTTTCTCTCTCTCTCTCTCTCTCTCTCTCTCTCTCTCTCTCTCTCGACTGAAATGGTGGTTACATCCATGGCTGTTTTTCCTTCTCTCATGGACAATACAAGACCCTCAATCTTGTGGACCTTCTTGAATCTTCATTGAAGCAAACATCAATCAAGTACTTCTCCTTAATCATTCTTTTTAATTCTGAATTCATGTCTCCTAGATGCTAATAAAAGGAATAGAATATGAATGGGGGATTGAGTATATGCATATGTATGAAGGAATTGAGATTAGGACATGAGAATGATTGATAATGTTTAAGCTATATGGATTTTCTTGAGAATCAATGTATGATCATCATGTCTTAAGAGAATTATGATTGTTTAAGCATGCTAGATGTTATGACATCTTTGGTGAATAGGATTTTTATGTTGTTATCTCCTTTGAAGCCATGATTATGATTATACTTAGTAAAGAATTGGCCATGTGATAGCATGTATGGATTTAAGCCTATATTCATGAATGTATTAGTTTGTTGTTTGATGTTGGAGAATGTCTTCATGATTCTTGTTAGCAATAAGAAAATTATGATTATGATCTTGTTGATCCTAGGTTATTTAATTAGTAAATTTTATTACCTTAATTAAAATTATTACTATATTTTTCTCTAAAGATTTCAAAATTCCTAGGAAGTTTTGGAAATGGAATATTAAATGAAATATTGATATTTTACTAGTCGAATAAATAATATCTTTCATTAAAAATAATATACGTATATGTATAATAGTAAATAAGATCTTTTATATAAATAATAATAAATAAATAAAATATTAATGACCTTGTAGACCATAGTCCAAACTTTTACCTATATTCATAAATATTATTTATATTAAAATTTGTTTGTTATTTATTAAACAAAAATTTAATATAATTCATTTATTATTAATTTTATTTATTACTAATTATTTATTATCTATTAAAAATTAATTAAAAATTAATTGTAATTTATTATTTATTTATAATAAAACTATTTCAAAATTACCATTTACTAATATTTAACAACTAAACCCTAGTTTATTTATTAGCCTTAGTACTCAAGATTTATTATTTGAACCTATAACTTGTCAACAATTATTTTAGAACCCCTAGTTAATTTAACTTATCAAGCTAGGCTTATTTTATAAAATTCTTTATCAGCTAGCCTTAAATCTTAGGACATTAAGGTCATGATTGTAATAAGTTGAACTAGGATTATTTGCATAAGCAAATATAGCTCGTGTGAAACCCCAACTAAAACCAACCCTGGAGTAAAGAGGTCGGGATGCATATCATATTTTCTTGCATGCATAGATATATTTTTGAATAATTTTATGTGCTTTAGAATTGTGATTTATAGTCTAGAAGGCTTAATTGTGCTTATGAAGTAGGAAGGGTAAAGTGGTGATTTTTTTAGAAGTGAAAATAGGGAAATAGCTTGAGGATTAAATAGGAAGAATTTTGCTTGAAGAGCAGCAATTAAAGGACAGAATTTTGGAAAAGGTGCATAAGAGCAAGTACGCTATTCATCTGAGGGAATTCAAAATGTACCAGGATCTGAAAAGGGCCTATTGGTGGCCTGGAATGAAGCGGGACGTGGTTGAGTATGTCTCGACATGCCTCACCTGTTAGAAGGTTAAGGCGGAGCACAAAAAGTCAGCAGGACTGTTGCAACTGTTACCAGTGCCTGAATGGAAGTGGGAGGAAGTGACCATGGACTTCGTTACCAGACTTCCTATGTCAAGGAACCAAAAGGACGCCATATGAGTAGTGGTGGATCGACTGACCAAGTCAGCACATTCATACCAGTGAATGTAAGAGATTCCATGGAGAAGTTGGCTCAGACCTATGTGCAAGAAATAGTCCGACTGCATGGAGTCCCTTCAAGTATTGTGTCTAACTGAGATTTGAGGTTTATATCTCAATTTTGGGGCAAGTTTCAAGAATCAATGGGGTCGAGTCTGAAGTTCAGTACTACGGTGCATCCGCAAACTGATGGGCAGTCAGAAAGGGTTATACAGATACTAGAGGATATGTTGAGAGCGTGTGTATTGGATTTCGAGGATAAATGGATCGAATGTGTGTCGTATGATGAATTTTCGTACAACAGCAGTTATCAAGCTTCGATTGGAATGGCTCTGTATAAGGCACTATATGGACGCAAGTGTCAGGTACTGCTATACTGGGGTTGGTTAGAAGATGGACATATAAGCAAAATCGGAGGAGTCTGTGTTTAGGAAATGTTGGACAAAGTCAAGTTAATCAGGAAGAGGTTGAAAGTAGCCCAGAGCTGACAAAGAGCTATGTAGACAATAGGCAGAGAGAGTTAGAATTCTGGGTGGGAGATAATGTATTCCTAAGATTAACACCGAATAGAGGAATCTTGCAGCATCCGAAAGGTGGGAAGCTAAATCCAAGGTATTTGGGACCGTTCCCGATAAAGGAGAGAATTGGGCTGGTGGCGTATCGATTGGTTTTGCTGGATGAACTGATAGGAATTCACAATATGTTTCATATATCGCAGCTGAAGAAGTACAATGCCGATCCCGGTCATGTTTTGAATGATAAACCATTGGTGTTGCAACTCGATCTGAGCTATGTGGAGAAACCTATGAGAATATTAGACCGAAGAATTAAGACTCTTCAGAACAAGAAAATTCCGATGGTAAAGGTACAGTGGGAGCATCATGGCACGCAAGATGCCACATGGGAAACAGAAGAGTGAGTAAAGCGAAAGTATCCCGATTTGAGATAAAGGTATGCTTGAATTTCGAGACGAAATTCTCCTAAGGAGGGGAGGATGTGAAACCCTAACTAAAACCAACCCTGGAGTAAGTGGGTCGGGATGCATATCATATTTTCTTGCATGCATAGATATATTTTTTAATAATTTTATGTGCTTTAGAATTGTGATTTTTAGTCTAGAAGGCTTAATTATGCTTATTGAGTAGGAAGGGTAAAGTAGTAATTTTGCTTGAAGTGAAAATAGGAAGATAGCTTGAGGATTAAATAGGAAGAATATTTGGGAGAGAAAATAAAAACAAGAGTTGTTGTGGTTTAGTGGTTAGAGCTTTGGAATTAATCTCTAAGGTTTTGAGCTCAAATCCCATCATTTTAGCATGATTAAATTTTATTTTGTTTAAGATTGGACTTTCGGCCTTTGTATTCCATAAATAGAACTAGGAGTGTTGTCCCAGGGAGGACATGAAGGAAATGTCCTAATCCTATCCTTATGCCCTACAAGAATTCTTAAGGGATTCATGTCTTTCTACTCTCTAGCTTACCTTAATTCTTTATCAATTAAGTTGTTCAATTTATCCCAAGGCCATTTTTATTTCCAGAAAATCTAGCAAGGTTCATTAACCTTGGAATCTCGAAAATGACTCTTAGAGGATAGTGTATAGGTTGGAAATGGGGAAGTAGTTAAGGAAGGTTCCCAAGAGATTTAATCTCCATGGTTGAATCTTCAAACTCCATTCTATAAGTGTTCATCTTCTTCATGTAGCAATCTGGAAATTTTCTAGCTTCTTGGTCAGTTCAGCTTCAAAACTTCAGCCATTTTCCTCACTCAAATGCTGCCAAAAAAATAGCCAATTTGTTCAACTTGAAGACTGAAATCCATGGCCAAAATTCGGACTGTACAAAGCTGTGCAAACCGAAAAAATTCCTGAACAGTTTTGCAGCATGGCAGGCCAAAAACTAAGCTATTTCTTCTAGCCTTCAAACCAGTAATTCATCTCTGTCTTTCCTCCATAAAGAAGGCTGGAAACCAGCCTTAAATTACCCTCCAATACACCTTCAAACCTTCTGCAAGTCGGCTGGAACATTGCAGAAAAATCTGCACAAAAATTCCAGCAAAACCTCTCGAATGAACAACCAGAAATTCCAGCCTTGCTCCCTCTTGAAGCTTTGTCCGAAAATCACTTCAAATTTCTATGAAACTAACCTAAGTCAGCCATGAACTGAACTTCTTCACCTCCTCCATTGATCTGCACGAATGATCACCATAGCTACTCCTTAAATCACTCCATCAATTACTCCAATTAAGCTTCCAATTAGAATTCAAAATTTCAGCAAATTGGTCCATGAAAACTTCCATGGATTAGGCTCCAAACAACTAGAAATCCTCCCACCATTACACTCAGAATTTTGGCCACCCTATAGCTCTTACAAACCTCATTCATCTCAGCAAAACTTCAACAAAACCAGTCGGCCATAGCAGCTCCAAGAACCTTCATCAACCAAACCACTCTTACCATATCTTCTACCTTAATTCACTCCATGAATTACTCCTTTTGAATTTCAAACAACCAGTTTTCCTCTTTCCCCTAATCTGAAAATCCAATCACAAGAATCCCTCTAACCATTCAGCCAACATTCTTCAGCAAAATTCGTCCAGCTTTCTCTCCATTCTCTCCATTTATCCAAGAACACTAAGAACACCAAGAACACACACCACCATTCTCCAAGCCTAAGACCACTCCAAACACCTCCGATCCCTTCAAAAAACTCCAGATCACGTTTATTCACCCTCTAGAGACTATTTCTATATTTTATAACATCAAACACTGAAAACAAAATTCTGCTATCGAATAAAAAACCATAATTTTTCTTGAAGATTCAAGAACTCTCTCAAGGTAACCAAAAACAATTTTGATCATTCTTTTTTTCTCTTCAATCTTTAATATAATGTACTAATACTCTCTCTCTCTCTCTCTCTCTCTCTCTCTCTCTCTCTCTCTCTCTCTCTCTCTCTCGGCCGAAATGGTTGTTTCAACCATGGCCGTTGTTCTTCTTCTTCCTTGGACAAATCAAGCCCCATTCGCGTGTGGATCTCCTTGGATCTTCAACAAGATTGTCATCAACCAAGTATTTCTCTTTAACCCCCTCCTTAATTCTAAAATCATGTCTCCTAGATGTTGTTAGAAAAGGATAGATGATGTTTGGGGATTGAGTATATGCTTGTGTATGAAGGAGTTGAGATTGGAGTATGAGGATGTTTTGCCATGATTAAGTGCTGTAGTATTTCTTGTGGATTGATGCATGTTTTTCATGTCTTAAGTAAGTTGGATGGTTAAGCATGCTAGATATTATGTCACCTTTGGTGAATAGGGTTTATGTTCTTGAATTCTTGTTGAAGCCATGAATATGATTATACTTAGTGAGGTTTGGATCATGTGATAGTAGATATGGATTTAAGCCTTTATGAACGAATAGAATAGTTGGTTGATTGATGTTGGATTTTATGTTCATGAATCTTGTTAGCAATAGGAAGTTTATAATCATGACCTTGTTGATCCTAAGATAATTTAATTAGCCAATTTATTTACGTTTAAAAATTTTAATACTATATTTTCCTCCAATAATTTCGAAAACCCTAGGAAGCTTTGAGAGTTGGATTATTAAATGAAATAGTGAGATTTTAGCCAAATAAATGATATCTTCTAAAAATAATAATAATATATATAAATATTATATATAGTAATAATAATAAATAAGGCCTTTTATATAAGTAATCATAATTAATCTTATAGGTCATATATTCATAAATACTATTAAAATTTATTTATTACCTTTTGATCAAAATTTAATAAAATTTACTATTAATTTTATTTACTAATTATTTTCTATCTATTAATTATTAATTAGGAGATTAATAATAGTTTATTATTTTTAAGAATTAGGACCTTTCATCAAATAAACCCTAATTTATTTATTAATAACAAAGATTATATTTGAATATATAACTTATTACAAATTATTTTACAACCCCTAGTTATTTTCATTTATCAAACTAGACTCATTTTCTAAAACCCTTTTTCATCTAGCCTTAAAGCTTAGGACATTATGGTCATGATTGTAATAAGTTGAACTAGGATTATTCATGGAAGCAGTTATGGCTTAAGTTTAACCATATGGCTTGTGTTTACCCCAGGCAGGGTTAGGTCAACCTTGGAGGATTCTTGAATTAGCTCAAGCAAAGGATCAGGTAAGCTTTTGCATAAAACTTATTTGTTGTAAAAAGGTTACTATGGCAAGCCAAACGCGAAGTGTGTGAACACTCATTTTGTAAAGGCAATTAAGGACTGTTTTCTTTCTTGTTTCAGTGAAACAACTTATTTGAAAATCAACAAGCAGTTTTGCTCAAACACCAAACTATTTCTAAAACCAATTTTGACACGGACTTTAGAAACCCTTAATTGCTATTTCCAAATAAAGCTATGTTTTATCAGTTTTCTCCTAAGCCGGACAATCAACGTTCAGTACTCATTAAGGGTAGGCTAGTAGTACTAATTTTGAGGAGCAAAAGCGAGTCTTCTAGCAGGAGGCCACCTCCAGAAGATGAACTCAACTTGGAGAAGTGACAGTACTACTTAGTCATGCCGGTCCGAGTTAGCAAGTTTCAATCATGTGGACTGTGTGTTACCGGAGTGGACAAACGATTTGTTTGGGTGTAGATAAGGAGGAGTATCTTACTCAGTAGCCCGTACACTTATCTTTTGTCAGTCTGCACAAAGTGTGGCATTCTGACCGTTATATGGTCATGGGGCCCAACGTGTGGTAACCAATGGCCGCCCATTTGAGTGGTTGTTTTTATTATGCACATATATGGTTTGAAATTGGAAAAACGCCACTCTTTATTTTTAACCTTATTTATTGCTTGCCAGCATTTTCTTTTATATAACTTTTATAACTTGCATACATGAACTGTTTTACTTGAAACACTCAAAGCATCGGCGGGCTTACTGAGATTTTTATCTCATCATCTTTTATGCCATGTTTTCAGGTTGATCCTGCTGTGGGGATGAGTAGCTAGAATGTTACCTGCTTGAAGACTCTATGTTGTTTATTTTATATGCTGCTTTGAGAGATGATAGTGAACAATTTATTTTGGATTTGTTCTTGAATTTTGGTTGTAATAAGTTTAAATTTTAAAGTATTGTTTTATTTTCGTTTGTGTGACCTAGTTATAAAGACCCCTTGTCCTTTGGACGGGGCGACATCCCTAGCCCTGATGGGCCTAGGTAGTGGGGTGTTACAGTTTGAGTATAACCTTATGTCTTGTGTTTACCCTAGGCAGGGTTAGGTCAGCCTTGGAAGATTTTTGAATTCAAGCAAGCAAAGGATCAAGTAAGCTCCTGCATGGAATTTTGTGAAAACAAAAAATTATGGTGGCAAGCTAAATGCGATGTGTATGGACATTCATTTTGTAAAGGCAATTAAGGACTGTTTTTCCTTTTTATTTCAGTCACGCAAATCATTTGAAAATTAAACAAGAAGTTTTACACAAAATGCTAAACTCTTTCTAAAACCCAACTTCGACAAGAATTTTAGGAAACCTTAATTGCTATTTCAAAGAAAATCATTGTGTGATCAATTTTCTCCCAAGTAGGACAATCAACATTGAGTACTCAATAAGGGTAGGCTAGTAGTACTAGTTTTGAAGAGTAAGAGCGAGTCTTCTGGCAGGAGGCCACCTCCAGAAGATGAACTAAACTTGGAGAAGCGACAGCACTACTTAATTAGGTCGTCCGAGATAGCAAGCTTCAGTCAAGTGGACTGTGTGTTTCTGGAGTGGACAACCAGTAAGTTTAGGTGTAGAGATAGAGGAGTATCTCACCTGGTAGGCTATGCACCTACCTTTTGTTAGTTTGCACAAAGTGAATATATATTTATATTTATTTAATAGACATGAATATATATATATATATATATGTATATATATGTATGTATTTACATATATGGAAGAGGAACAACGGAGAAGGCTCTCAAGGAATAATACACGCGAGAAGACAAGACAAGTAGCCAAGGTTGCCAAAAGCATCGAAGTTACCCCACAAGTCCGTGGAATTAGAATGCTCGTTTTCACCCGAGAAAGATTGCTCCAAATGGAAGACAGAATGTCATTCGTTTCAAGTCAGACATCATTTGGACCATTCAATAGCCTTTAGACACTCTTCCATGAATGTATATGTAATATTTCTAAACTTTGTCCAATTGCTTAAAACGAAAATCTCCAATTTGACTAATATATAGTATAAGATTTTCTGAAATATCATTGAAGTTTGAGAGAAGTTATATGAAATAATTTATTAAAGAATGTTATCATTTTTGAAATTTTTTAGAGTAGAAAAAGATAAAATTTTGGGTTTTTTTTTTAAGATTAATTTTTAAGAGAAACATAGAGTTTTACAAATTTTTGGCGGACGGATGCTGACCCCCGCCACTTAGTTCCTCATCTAATTTCATGGACTTTTCAACCTTGAAAAAGAAAAAAATAATAATAATAAAGACATCTTGTCAAAGTTTTCCGTTTTTCCGTTTCTTTTTAATAGGTTTGACATAGGCAATTAGGTTGGGAGGGAATGGGGACTTAAAATCTCGGCCCCACACCACCTTCGAGTGTCTTTGCCTATCTCTGGCTCATCCTACAACGGGAAGAGGCTGAGATTCCCGCAAAGCCGTAGGCCACAAAGTTATTCCCACCCTCCACCCAGCGCCCATTAGGGAAATGGTGGCCAAGCTGGCTAAGAGAGGAAAAAATCATTAATGGGAGCTAACAACCAAAATAAATAGGTAAAAAAACTAATATTAGAATAAAAAATAAACAAATTTATCATTTGAGGATAAAATAATCACAACAAAATAATGATGTTCTAGAATAGAACTCCAAATAACAAATAAAATATATCAAAATATAACATCGATATTCAATAATAATAATACAGATTTTGAAAATTGAGTATATTTTCAAAAAATTAAATTCCCTAATATAATTTCATTCATTTAAAATTCAAGAACACTTGTAAAATAAAAAAATTTCAGATGAAGATCATTTGATATTCACATTCAAATATTTTTTAACTGTTCTTTGAAATTAAAATACAAATACTTTCATAGCAAATTCAAATTAATATTCTAAAAAAGGTATCTCAATTTCAAAGTGGATGTTATTATATATCATTTAAAAAATTTTAGAAGTTTTTGATTATTTATTATAAATTTTAATTATGAAAATATACTATTGCAGCGTGTTAGTGATAAATTCTTTTATAAACGTGGCTTACAGCTCGGTCCTGACCTCATACCCATCCCCACCTGGCTTGGCAGTCAACTTTGAACACCTGACTAAAAGTGCTACAGAATCCTATACACATGGAAGTCTTGTATACAAAACTTCGAGCTACATAATTTAGCAGCCTTAGCATTAAATCGGACTGTTAGGTTTGAGAACAATGCAGCGATGCCAGTCTAAATAATCAGGCAAAGAACAGCGGTTACGACCTATTCAATTTGTCTCATGTTGCAATATTTTTCTTTCTTTTTTTGTTATGTACGTAGAAGTAACCTCTCACTTCCCCCTACTACTCATGTATATATATCCGTCTAATATTAGCAATGTTCATCGCACGGCTTACCAAAGAAATTTTCAACTTCTAAATCGAGGGAATATTTTGAAGACACTCTAAGTTTTTTGCTGTTTTCATCTCAAGAATCGCTCAACAAGTTCAGCGTCTGAGTTCTGACGAAGATTTTTGAATATCCTACGCGTAAATCTGTAGGCCAAAGCAAACCATCAAACTGTTCATTAACAATGTCTGGCAATCCAAGCACTTCGGATAAAGCATTGGCGAGTGTAGCCAACCTCAGTAGGCTTCTTCCAACCGGAACTGTTTTCTTATACCAGCTTGACATTCCCATGTTAACCAACAATGGGCAGTGCAGCACAACAAATAAGATTTTCTCTGCTTTATTCATCGGTTTCTGTTGTCTTTCGTGCTTTCTCTTCACTTTCACTGATAGTTACACTGATAAGGAGGGCAAAATCCACTACGGAGTTGCAACTTTGAAGGGTCTTTGGCCGAGTTCGGATGCGAGTTCCATCGACTTATCAAAGTATAAACTTCAGATTGGAGACCTGATTCATGCTTTCCTTACTCTGCTTGTGTTTGGGGTTGTGGCATTATTCAATGGTGATACAGTGAGGTGCTTTTATCCTTCCTTCGACTCTTCTCAGAAGGCTCTGCTAATGGCTTTGCCTCCAGTTGTTGGTGCAGTTGCTAGCACGGTGTTCGCTTTCTTTCCCATGAAGCGCCACGGAATAGGGTACCCTTCAGCACAGAGTTCAGCTTCAATAAGCCCTGAAGAGGAAGCTTAATCTCGAAATACGCATAGCCATATATAGACAGATTATTGTTTTCTGGTTGGATGATTGATTATTAATTGATTAATTATTTGTTAATTGCTTCTCTTTCTATTAAATTTTAATATTATGATATTTCAAAATATTTTCAGCTGTAATGAATTCAAATAAACAAAGATTTTTTGCACAGATGAATATAGTTTTACAATTATGAAAATAACATGCCCGGAAGTTTTAAGAATGTCTCTTGGTGTTTGACATCTAGTTTTAAGGATGGAACTATATAAATATATAACGGAGTTTGATTAGACCCCTATTCATTTATTACAAAAGAGCAAGGTGATACAATTTTTACACGTAATGAAGGAAGATGCATACAATCTAGGTTGTAAATGCCCCTAGCAACTTGAGGGAGATCTGAAAAATGCCGATACAGTTTGACGGAAGGATGAGAAACACCACAGTTTGACATATAGTCAGCAAACTTAATTGCCTTCACGGAAGATATGTTCAAGCTCGAGAAGAGAAAACTTCCGAGCAACATGAAAGGATATGTTATATGATAATGCTAAAAAAATTTTTTAGGTCAAAAAAATTTAAAATTAAAAGACCTTTCTAAAAATTTTTATTTTTTCCTAAGGAAAATACAAATTTCAAAACATTTTTTCAAGTATAGTAGCCAACCTCACCCGCTCCCCCTAATTCCATCAGTGCCTTGTCTTAAAATTTCTTTATTGTGTGGTTGTCCAAATGCAAAGTCAGTGAAGTAATTAGCCTCTACATAATTATATATACATACATGCATATATACATATATATATATATATATATATGTATATTATATACGTATATATGGATAATATATATGATTATATGTATGTTATTTATATGTATATTTTATTATATATATGATGTACTGAGATAAGAGTGTTATTAGGATTCTATTTTTTTTCTCTATCACAAAATTTTTAACATATAGTAGTGCAATGTTCCACTTTGGTTTTTCATTGCGCGTTTGCTATATTATCCTCTTTTGTGCAATAATCCGGATTAATTTAGAATTATTATGAATTATTGGAATCTCCATTAATTAGTGGAGGCTCCACTAATTATAGATTTATGTGAATTATTAGAAGATTTTTATGGATGTCCACCATTTAGTGGAGACACCATTAATTGAGATTAGTTGAAGATGATGTATGCCATGATGTATTCCACTAATTAGAGCTCTATAAATAGAGCTATGCTCTAAGCTTATAATACACCATCATTTTGTGAAAGAAAGATTAGTGAAAGAAAGATTAGAGAAAGAATTGTGAGAGAAAGAAAAAGAGAAGTTTGAAGAAAAATTCTTGTGCAAAGAATAGTTAGAATTTTCTTAGTGTGTAGTGTGTAGACTTTATTCTAACACTACCCTAATTTTATAACACGTTATCAGCACGAGTCTCTGCCGTTATTAAAGCCAGAAGACAGGTACGCATTTATTGATCTCGCTAAATTCGAATTTGTAGCCCTTGATATTTCTGAAAAAAAAATTTATATGTCATACAGAAATGCATCTAAATACTAAAAAAAAAGGAGATCCATATGTCATGTGGATAAAAAGAAAGATTTGACCACCTGAAGATGGTCGTACTACCCACTGTACGGTATGAATGGTTGCACCTGAAGTTGCAAGATTGTAAAACCGTGAACTCCGTGATGTATAAAACTACATCTTAGTTAAAAATTTTACGGAGAAAAAGTTACTGATGAAGTTATATTGGAGAAGACATTCTCCACTTTTCATACCTCGAATATTGTCCTGCAGTAACAATATTGAGAAAAAGGGTATCCAAAATTGACAGCTTTAACATGAGTTATTATTGAGAAATCATGAAGCCAGATGAACTGGCTCAACAGCACTCCCAGAAGTGAATGCTGTTGGCTCCAACAGAAGCCATCGTTATAGTCGTAATTGTGGCAGTGGCCGTGGTTATGGTCATGGACACACTCGATATTTCCCTTATCACAGAGAAATACTGGCCACCTGAAGTGGAACAGAAAAGATAATAAGGGAAAAATATATTTCCATTAATAATAAGCATCACATATTTTATTCATATCATTAGTGTTCATATGAACTTGAGGATACATGCTTATATTTGCTCTTTTGTAATTGAGCTGACAAATTTAAGATGAAGGTTTGTAATTGTTCTTTTTCAATATTTACATTAGAGGAAGACAAACAATTAGTAATTATGGACTTCAGCTCCTCTTTTTCGGCATCCTCCTCCTTTTCTTTTCCCTTTGAGCCAGTATTGAGACTAGCAGCAGAATTAGTTGTAAAATTACTGCGAAATGAGCCTTGGGATTTTATGATCCCCTTAAGTTTATTATAATTAAATTTCTTATTATATTTGGCCTTGAAGCATGCTTGTCTCAATTTCTGTGTTTGGTCTTCTAACTGCGTATTAGGACTTTCTTCCACCAACTGTTTTTCACATTCCAGTATCGCAATGGCTTCTTTCAACTTCTTCTCAGCCATATGTCCTCCTTCTTCTTTATTTTGCATATCCTGTAAATCGAAGTGATATCATCGATTATTTACTTATAAATCTTTCATAGTTTCATACTTGCAAATTATAAGAATGTATGAGAGAGAACCTGAATATTCTTGATTATGGTCTCCAAGCTCACCAACTTCCTGCGAGGCCATCGACGAATTCCTAACTCTCTACATCTTTTCTTGAGACGGGTTATGCCAATATTCAGTTCTTTGGCTGTGCTCTTGATTGGTAGGTAAAAGTACTGCGAAATTGTTTCTCTTGATAGTGTCTGGGAGTTATTGCCCTTCTTCTCTCTCTGCCTCTTAATCATCTTCTTCTCCCCAGGAATTTTGTCTGCAATAATATCTTGAACTTCGATATTATGCATTTCATGAGTACTTACTCCGACTTCGTTGCCAAGATCACTCATTATTTCTCCTAGAAAAAGAAAATAATATCAGTAAAGGTAATACTATTCAAAATCCATGTTTAAAGGTATAATAACTTGGAAACATATTCTGGCTTTGTTCAAAATCCATTAGAGAGTAGAAAGGATCATGCACAAGCATATCCTCATTCAAAGGAATAGCATCAAGAGGAATAGTATCAAAAGCAGTCTCTTGTAGAGGCGAGATCAACTTGGTCCAAAGCAGTATGTTCAAAACTTCCACTGATTTACATAAAAAACAAACCAAAAGAGAGTTTAATTTCATTATCAAGCATACTAAAAACAAATGGAAGCCCTCAAAGGTATCTCACCTGAAATTAGGAGGAAGCGGTTGGTATGAAAAGGAAAACATATCAAAATCTTCTACGTTCGAATTAGGCAGAAGCGGTTGGTTTGGAAAGGAAAACATATCAAAATCTTCTGTGTTCGAATTAGGCAGAAGCGGTTGGTTTGGAAAGGAAAATACATCAACATCTGCTGCAGAAACCGAGTCAAAATTTGACCATGTCTCAAATGAATTACGAGTCTCCATACCTGCTTTGTGATTTTTGTTTTTGATGTTTACTAATGACTGATAATTGAGATATATATCGATACACACACACACACACACACACACACACACACACATATATATATATATATATATATGTATGAGGAAGAAGAAGAGGTAGATGGTAGGTAGAGGGTCGGAGGAGAAGAAAAGACAAGAGAGGAAGAGGAAAAGTCGGTACCAGGAAGAGTGAAAAAAAAATGAGATATTTTTCTTGGCATTTCCTGCTTGTCATCATTTTCTTATATTTCTTTTCTTATTCTCTTGTGAAATCATTATTCCCTAAATTAGGGGGAGAACAGAAATAGTACAAGAAAGATCGTGATTGGACAACATCATTAAATTATCTTGATCCGCATACAAGCGCGTGTGAACTTGAAGTTCAAAAGATAATTCATTTATAAAGCATTACAAATCAAATGCCAGATGCTTTTGTTGACTCTAGAAGAGTAAAAAAATCACATATGCCAGCTATAAATGCTCCTATTCTAAAGTTCCAACAGAACAAAAGATTTTACATATAGCTGCTGAGCCAAAAGCATGCTAGAAGCATGGCCGACCTCTTGGTTCTAAAGATAAAAATCCTCGAAAGAAGAGAGGATTAATGGTCCAGATGATCATATTAAAGCAAAGAATGATAAAGACCAAGAGAAAACTTATGACAAAGAACCAGACATAAATGAAAGTAACACTGAAATTTCTATCCATTATACCACTTCCGGTAGAAGTTGGAATCAGATAGAAACAATTATTGATCATATGTTTGCATATAATATCTCTTGATGTTATACAAGATAGTGATGATCCTGAACCAATATCAGTTGATGAATGTCGGCATAGAAAAGATTAGCTGCAATGGAAAGATGCGATTCAATCGGAGTTAAATGCACTGACAAAACGTGAAGTCTTCGGACCTGCAGTCCGAACACCAAAAGGTGTAAAACCTGTTGGCTACAAATGGATATTTGTGCGAAAGCGCAATGAAAAGAGTGAAATCGTTCGATATAAAGCGCGATTAGTAGCCCAAGATTTTTCACAAAGACCAGGTATTGATTATGATGAAACTTATTCTCCTATTGTTGATGCAATTACACTCCGATATCTTATCAGTTTGGCAGTACATGAAAAGATAGATATGCGCCTATTAGATGTTGTCGCGCTTACTTGTATGGAAATTTAGAAAATGATGTTTACATGAAAATCCTCGAAGGATTTCATATGTCTGAAGCATATAAACATTATCCTCGTGAACATTACTCTATCAAGTTGCAGAAATCATTATATGGCCTGAAACAAACTGGGCGCATGTGGTTCACACGTCTTAGTGAATATTTATTGAAAACGAGATTTAAAAATGACCAGGCAATTCCATGTGTTTTTATTAAGAAATTTGGTTCTAAATTTGTGATATTAGCTATATATGTTGATGATATTAATCTTATTGGAACTCTTGAAGAGCTTCAAGAAACAATTGATTATTTAAAAAGAGAATTCGAAATCAAGGATTTTGGTAAAACCAAATTTTGCCTTGGTTTACAAATTGAACATCTGGAGAGTAGAACATTTATTCATCAATCAACATATACAACAAAAGTGCTAAAAAGATTTTACATGGACAAAGCACATCCATTGAGTATTCCAATGATCGTCCGATCATTAAATGTGGATAAAGATCCTTTCCGACCTCAAGAAAATGATCAAGAACTCCTTAGTCCTGAAGTACCATATCTTAGAGCAATTGGTGCATTGATGTATCTTGCTAATAATACACGACCTGATATTGCTTTTGCTGTCAATTTATTAGAAAGATTTAGTTCTTCACCAATACGACGACATTGGAATGGAATTAAACAAGTCATTCGATATCTCCAAGGTACAATTGATCTCGGATTATTTTATTCAAATAAAACTAGTCCAACATTGATAGGTTATGCAGATGCTGGTTATTTATCTGATCCACATAGAGCACGTTCTCAAACGGGCTATCTATTTACATGTTGAAATACTGCTATATCATGGCGTTCTACGAAACAATCTATAGCAGCTACTTCTTCAAATCATGCTGAAATTATAGCCATTCATGAAGCAAGTCGAGAATGTGTATGGCTAAGATCCATGATTCATTATATCCGAGAAAGTTGTGGATTATCATCAATCAAAGATATTCCAACTCCTCTTTATGAAGACAATGCAGCTTGCATAGCTCAATTACGAGGAGGATATATTAAAGGAGATCGGACAAAACATATTTCACCAAAATTCTTCTTTACTCATGAACTCCAAAAGAAAGGTGAAATTGATGTGCTACAAATTCGGTCATGTGATAACCTCGCAGATATTTTCACGAAGACTTTACCGACTGCAACATTTGAGAAGTTGAGATATAAAATCGGTATGCGTCGGTTTAAAGATTTAAAGGAATCATCTCATCAGGGGGAGTAATAAACAGACATATAGAATAGTATACTCTTTTTCCTTCACTAGATTTTTTTTCCCACTGGTTTTTTATCTAGTAAGGTTTTAACGAGGCATATTCTTTATGTATGGATGGACATCCAAGGGGGAGTATTATGAATTATTGGAATCTCCATTAATTAGTGGAGGCTCCACTAATTATGGATTTATGTGAATTATTAGAAGATTTTTATGGATGTCCACCATTTAGTGGAGACACCATTAATTGAGATTAGTTGAAGATGATGTATGCCATGATGTATTCCACTAATTAGAGCTCTATAAATAGAGCTATGCTCTAAGCTTGTAATACACCATCATTTTGTGAAAGAAAGATTAGCGAAAGAAAGATTAGAGAAAGAATTGTGAGAGAAAGAAAGAGAGAAGTTTGAAGAGAAATTCTTGTGCAAAGAATAGTTAGAATTTTCTTAGTGTGTAGTGTGTAGACTTTATTCTAACACTACCCTAATTTTATAACAAGAATATACATATGTTAAAATTTTGTATTTTTTTTAAAAATGTATTATTTTAGCAATGGATTTTAGATGGCAAAAAAAAAATTATTTACAAAAAATTAATTAATTTAAAAACGGATTTGCGACGACTAAAAATTTTTATTTTAAAAAAATTAATTAATTTAGCAACGGATTTGCAACGATAAAATTTTTTTAATTACAAAAAATTAATTAATTTAGCAACGAATTTGTGACAACAAAAAATTATTTAAAAAATTAATTAATTTAGCGTTAGATTTGTAATGGCAAAACATTTTTTAATTTTGGAAAAATCAATTAATTTAGCAATGGATTTGAGACAGAAAAAAAATTTAATTAATTTAGCTACGGCTTTGTGATAGAATTTTTTTTAAAAAAAATTAATTAATTTAGAAACAAATTTGTGACGGCTAAAAATTTTTATTTAAAAAAATTAATTAATTTAGCCGGGGCTCGAACTCACATCCTTGTTGTGGGGGAACACATGTTCCACCACTAAGCTACTGATGTTCTTGTAATTTATTGTATTATATATTAATTATATAATAAAATTTTTTGTGAATTAGCTACGGATTTGTAAGGGTTTTGCGACGGATCTACGACAACCTAATTTTCCGTCATAAATCCATTGCTAATTAGCCACGGATCTGTGACGACTAATTTTTCAAGATTTAAAAAAATAAATTTATTTTCAAATTTTGGATGACCATCGCAAATCCCTAGCTAATTGCAACGGACTTGTAAGGGTTTATTTTTAAATTTTAGATGGCCATTGCAAATCCTTCGCTAATTGCAACGGATTTGTGAGGGCTTTTTTTAAATTTTAAAAATAAATTTATTTTTAAATTTTTGATGGCTGTTGCAAATCCCTCACTAATTGAGACAAATTTGCAATGACTTATTTTTTAATTTTAAAAAAATAAATTTATTTTTAAATTTTAGATGGCTATCGCAATTTCCTCACTAATTACGATGGGATTTGCAAGGGCTTCTTTTTTCAATTTTTTAAGAATAATTTTTTTTTAAATTTTGGATAGTCGTTGCAAATTCCTCGCTAATTGCGACAGATTTGCGAGAGATCAGCGTTTCATACTCTGATCCCTCGCTAATTGCGACAGATTTGCGAGAGATCAGGGATGAAACCCTGATCTCTCGCAAATCCGTCACTAAGCTAAAAAATTCATTAAAAAATTTCTAAAATTTGATTATGTATACATATGTGTGTGTGTGTGTGTGCGCGCGCACGTGCGTGTGTGTGTTGAAATAGTAAAATACACGAAAAGACATTATTAAATTAAAATATTTATATATATATAATATAAATATTATATTATTAAGTATATATATGTACGTATATATGTATGAATATGATATATATGTATTTGGCACAATAATATATATATATATATATGTATATATATTAATTTGTATGAATATGTATATATCATATACATATTCATAAATAAATGATACATACATATTCATACAAACACACACACACACACACACACACACGCACACACACACACATATACATATTCATACATATATATATGAATATATATATATATATATATTTATAGACACACACATACTAACATAAATAAATATGTATATATGTATGTATATATATTTATTTTTATTTTAAAAAATATATTAACACACACACACACACACACACACACACACATATATATATATATGCATGTAAAAATGATATATAGATATAGATATATACATACCAAATTTGCAATTAGCAACGAATTTGCTAATTATATAATTAGCACTTAAATTAACAAATTCGCTAATTAGCAACAGATTTGTCACGGCTTATTTTTCAATTTTAAAAAATAAATTTATTTTTAAATTTTGGAGAGCCGTTGCAAATCCCTTGCAAATTTGCGAGGGCTTATTTTTTAATTTTAAAATAAATAAATTTATTTTTAAATTTTGGATCGTTGTTGCAAATCCCTCGCAAATTTGCGATGGATTTACAAGGGCTTATTTTTTTCAATTTTGAAATACTAAATTTATTTTTATAATTTGGATGACCATCGCAAATTGCAAGGGATTTTTTTTAAAAAAAAATTTAAAAAAATTTATTTTTAAATTTTGGATGGTCGTCGCAAATCTCTCACAAATTGCGATGGATTTGTGGGGGCTTATTTTTCAATTTTAAAAAAATAAATTTATTTTAAATTTTGAAAGGCCGTCTTAAATCCCTTTCTAATTGCGATGGCAGTTTAATTTTTTTAGTGTTAATTAAATCTAAAAAAAAAGGCCGTCACAAATTAGTGATGGATTGGCAACAACTTTCAATTTAATTAGTGCTAATAATTAATTATAAAAAAGCCGTCGCAAATCTATCTCTAATTTGAGATTGCTAGATGTTCGTGGCTAATCCATCGCTATTACCGATGGATTAGCGATGGAAATTTAAAAAAAATAAATTTATTTTCAAAATTTTTGCTTCATTGTTATTTCGTCGCAAATTAGGGACGACTTATAGACCGTCACAAAAATCCGTTGCTAATTTGGTTTTTTCTTGTATTGGAGGAAAGGGAATCAAGGTGATAGTAAATATATAATATATTGCCAAGAAACTACAACTATATGGAACATGGTTGCAATAGCTGCTTTGTTTCAAAAATCCTAGCAAAATTGGAATGAAATTGCATTGAAAACTTATTTTAACAGTCCTAAAGTTCTTGCATAAATGAGACCAAATTGCAACTATTTAGCAATGAATAGTTTGATGTCTCTTACGCCATTGCAAATTCAGAGCAAGTTAGCTTGCCAACCAAATGGCCCGTGTATTTCTGTATTTTCAAAATTAATAAAGTTTTATTCATTAATGGTTGTTTGCTTACATATATTGCAAATTAAAGGTGTGAATGTGCTAGTAACTAATTTATACGATTGGGTCGTGCTTTCATAATAAGGTGTAAATTATGGGATACTAACACATAAGCAAAAAATTATTCTTGATCAATTGATGTAGTTGGGCGCTTCATCAAGGTTTAGATCATTACACTATAGTTTCTAAATGGGGAATGGTTTACCTAAAACTAGTGAGTAGTCCACTCACACCAATAGTGTAAGCGTATTTGAAATACGTAGAATTAGACCACGCGATAATAATCTTTATAAAAGTGCTAAATTAGATAAAGATTGGCTTATCGCAGCTACTGCGTGGATGAGTATGCTAATACTTGCGTATAAGTTGGTGACCTAGTGAAGCTGGATATGTACACTTTGATACATGTTGGGTGAGGTCTTATCACAAGGCCAATAACCTTGTGCTGGCTATGCCTTACGAACAGGCTAAGGGACGACCTCCTCCAAACTCAATCTATCTATCGAGTCCGATTTGGTCCGCACCGCATTCCTATATCTATCTAGTCAAGGTTCGCCTCTCCAAAATAGTAGCCCTACTCCTCTATAAATCCTTATCCTCTTCTGTACCCTTTCTCGTTGGGTGTATGATTCTAGTTAATTAAGACGGACTTATATAATAGGGTTTTTGTACTTCATTACGTGAATAAATCACTCTCTCGTGATTGTTCGGGATAATCTAAATAATCTAAGGCCTTAGGAAACGTGACTAAGTATGTACACTTTTGGATAGCTCCTTGTGCTAAGTGGATACATACTAGAAGTCATAGATTATCGGACTAACTATCAAAGGATAGTAGATGTCATTGAGAAAGATGTTAGTGCATTTTCCCTATCTCAAAGATAGGTGTTACGTAGAGGGATATTTTTGTCATTATTGCTCCTGTAGGTCGAAAGCACTGGACTTGCAATATTATTCTCGAGTCAATATTTTCATATGGTGATAAATAAAATATTTAAAATGATTAACATACTGCTATGTGTTAGCTATGGTATTTTGGCCATTTTAGTAGACAAGAACAATATATCTTTTGGTCCCCAGAGTAGCTCAAACAACTTTAGTAAATTTATTTACTATATGGGCTGATTAGGTGAATTTTTTATTGGAAGAATTATTCTAGAAGTCTAATTAATTATTTATTTGGACTAGAATAATTAATTAGTTTATTAATTAATTGTCTTGGGTAATTTTATATTGGGCCCAAATGGATTAATTAATTAATAAAAGTGCTAATTTAATTATTTAATTTATTAATTAATTTTCTTGAGTAATTTTATTTTGGGTTCAAGTGGATTGATTAATTAATAAAAGATCTATTTAATTATTCATTGGGCTAATTAAGAAAACTCTGGTCCACTAGGGTTTTGTTGTGATGGCTACAGGTTTGGAAACCTGGAATAGCTGCCACAAGGTTAAAAAGAAGGAAAAGGAAAAATAAGGAAAATAAGAAAAGAAAATAGGAACGCCGGTTATTTTGGTTAGAAAAGGAATAGGAAAGTTGTTTATATTTGTATGCCTTTTTGTACTGTGTGGAGTTAACTGAAAATTACACAAGGAAACATACAGCTTCCATTCATTTTTCTTAGAACAAAACAAGCCACCATTTTTCCTTTGTCATTTTTCTTGGTCGTTTTCTTTCATTTTCCTTTAACGTTTTGCTTTTCTGTTTTTCTTCCAATCTTCTTCACCTTAGTTCTACCTTCACCGGTAGAGGTCCATACAGGTTAGAGAATCTGAACTGTCGAGAGCTAGCAAACGTGGTAAGTCTTTGATGCGAAGGAGTTGAAGGTTAGTTGGTGTGCCCACAGAAAAACTAGACGTTCCCGTTCAGGAGGTGTCATCAAATCCAAATCCAGCTCCGATTATTCGAATTAAATTCCCTAGAAGTAAGTACTCCTAAACTTTGGCTCAGAAAAATTTTTAATTTTCTATCTTCAGCTGTGTATTTAATTTTTCCGCCATCATTCAAGTCGTATCAGAGCTATGGTTAAATCTAGGAGTATGCTTAGGGTTAATAACCTGAAAAGGTGGTTCTTTTGCTAATTAAAAATATGATCCTTGTGATTGTATAGATCCCTTGTGTTTTTTATTTGTGCAGATTTTGCGTACACGTCATGCGTGGAGGCGTAGGCACCTATAATTTATTTTTAATCACTTTTGTAGAAATCGTGTACGCCTCGTTTTAAATGGCAAAGGCACTTAAAATTGTATTTCAATATTTTTTACGAATTCTTGTACAAGAAAAATGGTGCATGTACAATGCCAGATCAATACTAAAAAGCCCCTGAAGAAAGTCACAAGAAATTAGAAGAAGGAAAATCGTAGAAAGAGTGCCAAACAAAAGTAAGCTACGGCTGGCTTACCTCCAAGCCACAGCTTGCTTGGAGGAACTGAGGCAAGCCACAACTGGCTCTACTCAAGCCACAAGAGGCTCAAGACCAACTGCGACCAGATCAAGTGAAATTTCCCCTGAAGCCACAAATGGATGTGGAGGTATAGCGGCCGGATGGTGGATTGGGTGGAACAGTTTTGTGCTGGTCCAGGTTCTAGCTAGTTCTGGTTTGGTCTTCCGGTTTTGGCTTTTTTGGATTTTTTTATTTAATTTCCTTTGTATTTTCTTTTTCTCTTGGGGTTCATATCACATGAAATTATTTTCTTGCAATGGTTTATTTATGGATTTAAATAATTTTGCATGAAAATAGTTAGTAAAGGCGAAACCGCCCTAGGATTAAACAAGACTATTTTAATTATTATTATTATTATTATTATTGTTGTTGTTGTTGTTGTTGTTGTTGTTGTTGTTGTTGTTGTTGTTGTTGTTGTTGTTGTTATATTTTATCCATTATTTAGTCATATAAGAATTAAAAGTCAGAAATAGCATGTAAAAATTTTTATTTTTGGAGCATGTCTGATGCGCTTGTTTTAGTGTAGAAAGTATTATTAATAATGTCCTCAATCAATCATACTTTAATTAAAATACTAATCACTAAAATCACACATAAGGACAAGTATACCCATTATATAGTATAGGAAATAGCAAGTATTGAATCTACGAGAACTTAGGCTCCCGCCTTAGTTTTTCCAAATCTTTATTGTTTGCCAACAAAATAAGAAGATAGAATAAATAACCAACTAACTTAGTATACAAGAGAATAAATCAGGTCCACATAAGAAAAGTCACAATGATAGGGCCTAAATTAGTCATATATTTTCTAGTTATTTGGGGCTATTTTGTGATACATTTTGTTCAATAACTGGTCATATTCATTCACATTTGAGATTTTACCTTTGGAAAGGTATTTTGTGCATTATTTCAGATTTTAAGGGTAAAATAAGACAAAAACGTCTCAAAACAGAACAGAGGCGGCGCCGGCTCGGACAGGGGAACCACCGCCGGCCACATGCTACTGACTTGCACTTCGAGGTGATGAAATATCGGTGAAACGGAGAAGAACAGAACCGAACTGACGCTGGCTAGGAGGCCAGAGACGACGACGGCTGTACTCTGGAAGGGTTGGCGTGGAAATCAAGAAAAATCGATGAACAATAAGAGAAACAGACCACAACCGGTGCCGGCCCTAGGCAGGACAGGCACTGCTGGCTGTGCCCTGATGCTGAGGCGGTGCCTCGATTTTTGCATGCGTTTTTTGATAATTAATAGAGTTTTAGTATTTTACTACTTCTAGTCGGCCAGAAACTCTAGAGGAACGATTTTAGGCACCTTTAAAGCCTATAAATAGAGGAAAAACACAAGGGAAAATGGAGAATTCGTAGATCAAAACATCAAATCACTCAAATTAAAGGAGGAATTCTTCAGTTCATGGAGGATTGTGCAAGAGGGTCTACAAAGGAAGAAGAAGGAGGCTTGTCTATGAGTGCTTTCTTTTACTTTGTTTTCTTTTTCTTGAACAATGAGTATTAATTGCTTTATTGTAATTTGACATTGTTTAGGTATTCATGATTTTTAGAGTTACTTTGATCTTTTGATTAATTGATTGTTAATCTTGGTATTTAATTATGTGTGTTTATTATAAGATTAATTGGTTATTTCTTTCCATTAACTTGCTGGACTAAAGGGGTTGATGGTGGTTTCAATTGATTGATTTTGTATTTGTTGTCTATTAACTTGCTGGACCAAATGGCTTAATTGCTAAGAACTAAATAATTAAAGGTTAATTAATGTCTGCCTAGACCAAGGATTCATTAGTTAGTTTCATGTTTTAAGTTTGCCGAGACCACGGAAATTTAATCAAGAACTGTGTTTAATGCGTCTTTTGGGTGAATTAGTTGAGACGAGACCAAATAATGCTAATTTATTTAGAAGATAGTGATTTCATGGATTGACCAAAGAAGTAAATCTATCTTAATCCTTCATGATGCCAAGAGAATGATTAGTTATGACAATGATTAGGTACTTTAAGATCATGCTTGTCAAAATAATGGTTTGAGTTGCATAATTATCCATCCTTGACATGTATATATTCGTTTATTTTATTTTATATTATTTTACTTTTTATTTCTTTTTCACTTTATTGAGTTGGTTAAACAATGAAAGAAAAGTGATAAATGCATCCTTGTTCCTTGATGATCAACACTCATCTTAAACCCTATGCTATTCTTAATGATGAGTACGCCTGCTCATATATGTGATTTGGAGTTAACGTTTTAATTTAAACTTGATTGGGAATGTGTTTATTTTTATATGATTTTTATACCCAAATCCATACACATCACACAAAGATAATCAAGGAGTAAGAATAAGGAGAAAAGACATGTAATGAAGAAATATCTCAATTCTATGACAAGTGAAGAGAATATCTTTCAACCAATTAATTCCCAATCCCAAATAGCAATATTAGTTTCAAAAGCAAATTCCAATCATTTCCCAAGACATGAAATTCCTATTCTTAGTCTAATTAAAGGGTATACACTACCTCCCTAATTAAAACTAAAAAGCATTAAGAACAACTCAAGTAAACAATGTCCCTATACTTTAGGCAACACTAAAGTCTTTTGGAAGAAATAATACCCATATTCTCTAGGCAATATCCTCTATTTGATTACCAAGTCTTTCCCTTAATTCATTTGCCAAGTCCATTAAGAGATCACAAGATAGTGAATTAACTACTCCAGAATAATTAATTCATCTCGTAAAATTAACTAATCAAATACTTAGAATTGGAAATCAACAAGTCTAGAATTAATTCAACATAAAATCATAAAGTAAAAATTTCCTCAACTACAATGAAAGCATATAAATCCAACTTTAACAAAATATAATTACAAAGAAAGAAAGAAGATAAACTCATAGACAAGTGTAATCCCTTTCTTCTTTGCAATCTTCTTGATAAAGCTCATCTTCTCCTCTAAGATTGTTCTTGGTGTTTTTCTAGGAGTTCTATAAAATAATACAATGGAAACTCAAGAACTAGAACTCTCTTGTACAATGTTATTCTTTTGTATTTAAAGGAGTTTTGGTTGCCAAAAAGTGCCTACAAGAATCTTTTTTCGTGGCTAAAAGAGTTCCCAAAAGAATCCAACTAAATTTACCAAACTCTACTTGAAAAGGAAAATTTGCCACCTTATGAATAGTAACACTGGTGCCGATTTAGGCTGAACAGTCAGCGCTGATCCTTCCTAAAATGCTTCCGAAATTCCTCTGTTCTACTATGTTTTTCTATAAGCAACTCCCGGCCGGCTAAGCTACGTGGGCTGGCACCAGTTCAACATTGTTTGCCCCAATTTTGGGCATTTTTCTCCGTCTTTTCAATATTTCTCCCATTTAATCACTCCACAACAAAAGATAGCAATTTAGTGGGAATCAATAGTTATTTAAATATAAAAGAAACATAAATGACCCTCAAAATATAGGTACATTTAGCCTTATCACATTCCCTCACACTTGAATCCTTGTCCTCAAGCAAACAAGAATTAAAACACTTAAGCAATAGCTTATAAATAAGTCAATTCTTCAATTTAGCAAATTCATCAATAGTAAAGGAATAATCTTCTTCCAACCTCAAAAACAAACTTGTCATTCATTCAACCCTTTTAAAACCTTTCAAACTCATGTGTTAAATCAAATAATCCCAAGGCCATCAATGTTAAGTTAAACAAGCTCATATCCAGTACAAGAAAATTATTCTATCCCTTAAGAAAATTATAGACAAACACAAATCATACAAGTCAAGCCATTTAATCAATGCCAGTATTATGAACTCAAATTTGCACAACTTAAGTTAATGAAATTAGGAAAACACTCCACTCTTTTGTTTTTTCAATAACATAGGGAATTGATAGCCTTAAATGAATGGATTTCTCTTCACGTACTGTATTGGCCCCTTATAGTCATTATCTTTTTTCAACAATTTTCTATTTTTTCTTTCTTACCTTATTGCCTTCGGGATAGCTTCAAGAAAGTGCACCAAACAATACTTGCAACTTCTTTCCATATTGACTCCCTTTTCTGAAAAACAAAAATGAGAAAAATGAGAGCATTTTTTCAACTTAATTCTTTTTTAGCTCAGTAACAATGATTTTTGTTCACTCATTGTTTTTCTAACTTCCTCACATTCCTTATTCATCACTTAAAGTTAAGTAAACTTTAAATCTATAATAAAAGAATTATTCAACAACTTTTCCCATATTTCACCATATCATCCATATTTAGACTTAAAGAATAAAAAAAAAACTTAAATACTAAATATAACTAATGTTAACTTAAATTCTCAAGACTTAGCAAAATTCAACTAAATACATAAGTTAACTTTTAAATAAAAATCTAACCATAATGAATGACAAATACATATATCAAGTTGAAAAGAAAATCACAACTCCATTATTAACAAATAAGCTCAATTTAGCTTCAACATCTCCAAATTTTCTAAATTTTGAAAATTTTAGCTTGACAACAAGAAAACACCAAGATAATTGATAAAGCCTTAGACAAAGAATATCACCAAACCATTCTCTCATACTTAAACTGGACAATACCCTTATTAGCCAAAAATTAATACAAGAAAGCATCTCCAAAGGGACCAAAAATGGTAAATGAGGTAAAAAGTTAAGCAAGACTCCGAAAGTACTAATACTCTAATAAATATTAAAACTTGTAGAAGATTAAAAGAGCTTGTTCAAGAAATCTTTATTCAAACCTGCAAAATTAAACACTCATAAAAAAAAATAATGAAAAGAATGACCAAAATAAAACACAGGAAAGACAAATAAAACTCCTAAGAATAAACACAATGACTCACTCTCCCATACTCCAACTGGGACATAATCTCCTTATTACTAGGGAAAAAGACACCTAACAAAACCAAACACAAAACATTGACATAAAATCTTTCCACTCATCATGCTTCTTCATCAAACCTTTGTAAAATGGATTAAAGCTCAAAGTAGAAGATGCATAGGTTGAATGTAGAAAGAAGGGAGGTGTTTGAAAATAGTAATGTTGATAAGAACAATTTTTTTCAACACAGCAAAATACATAAACCGCATTCTCTAACATCCTTTAGGCACACAAATATTAGTTTCAACATATGAGTGCACATGGTATCTAAAGAATGCATTAATCTTGTTATCACCAATTAACCCTTCAAAAGATTTGTCACAATGAAAATTCTTCTTTAAACATAGTAATTGAATTCTTAAAGATGGGATCAAGAAATCCTTACTTTGCACCACATTTACAAATACTAAGTTACCTCCATTTGAATAAAGTGAATGGTAGAATTTATTAGCATACTCCAAGGGTTTCGTATGATGTACTATTGAGAGATCCAACTCCTTAAGGCCTGTTAAGCTCAACACATCATCAATTGAACCATTGTTCTCCAAGAATTGAGAGGAGCCTAAAAAATCATGTGACAAAGAGAAATTAGAATTATTAGTACATAGAGTAGAATCGAATACCTCTCTTGCCACATTGTGCAATTGTCCCTCATAGCCTCTCTCTTCTCCATGGTCAATTGTACTGGTCAGCATGAACTCATGAGTCTCCTCAACAATCTTAGCTAATTCTGTCATTTGATGGCACAGTCATTGGGAAGCTTCTTCATGCCACTAAACAGATGAATTTGTATTGGCAACAAGACAATTCACTAATGCTTCTAATGACGTCTCACTTAAAACATCAATGTGAACTTGTAATTTTGCCAATCTATCATCAGTATAACTCCTTTGATTTTGTGCCCGAAAATATTTTTCCATGATGATGTCAACCTCGCACTCACAGAAAAATAAAAATCAAAATTGAAAATAAAAATAAAATGAGTAAAAATTCAAACAAATCAATGACAAAAGCTTATACTAATAAAAAGATGCAATATTCACAAAGTAACTAAAAACAAAAGTTAGTGATATTTACCAATACAACAAAGGCTAAATCAATAAGATTCGAGTGTTTCTGATAGTGCCCATCCCCGGCAACAACGCTAAAAACTTGATAGAAACTATTATCAACAAAGTCCACAATCAATCAAGCTTTAATTAAAATGCCAATCACTAAAACAACACATACAAGCAAGTATAGCCATCATATAGTATAAGGAATAGCAAGTATCGAATCAACAAGAACTTAGGATCCCACCTTACTTTACCCAAATTTTTATGGTTTACCCAACAAAATAAGAAGATAGAATAAATAACCAACTAACCTAATATACAAGATAATAAATCAAGTCCACACAAGAAAAGTCACAAGGATAATCAAGGAGTGAGAATAAGGAGAAGAGACATGTAATGAAGAAATATTTCAATTTTGTGACAAGTGAAGAAAATATCTTTCAACCATTTGAATCCCAATCCTAAAATACCAGTATGAGTTTCAAAAGCAAATTCCAATCATTTCCCAAGTCATGAAATTTCTATTCTTAGTCTAATTAAAGGGAATACACTACCTCTCTAATTAAAACTAAGAAGCATTAAGAACAACTCAATTAAACAATTACTGTCCCTATACTCTGGGCAACACTAAAGTCTTTTGGAAGAAATAATATCCTTGTACTCTAGGCAATATCGTCCATATGATTACCACATCTTTCCCTTAAATTCATTTCCCAAGTCTATTAAGTGATCAGAAGATAGTGATAAACTACTCTGGAATAATTAATTCAACTCATAAAATCAATTAATCAAATACTTAGAATTGGAATTCAACAAGTCTAGAATTAATTAAACACAAAATCATAAATTAAAAATATCCTCAATTACAATTAAAACATATAAATCTAACTTTAGCAAAATAGAATTACAAAGAAAGAAAGAAGAAAAACTCATAGACAAATGTAAGCCCCTTCTCTTCTACAATCTTCTTGATAATGCTCCTCTTCTTCTCCAAGATTTTCTTGATCCTTCCTGTTCTTAGTGTTTCTCTAGGAGTTCTATAAAATGTTATAATGAAAACTCAAGTACTAGAACTCTCTTGTACAATGTTATTCTTTTGTATTTATAGGATTTTTGGTTGCCAAAAAGTTCCTAGAAGAATCCTTTTCCGTAATTGAAAGAGTTCCCAAAAGAGTCCAATTGAAATTACCAAATTTTGCTTGAAAAGGAAAATTTGCAGCCTTTTGAACTGTAGCAACCAGCGCCGGTTTAGGCAGAACAGCCGGCTTCGATCCTTCCTAAAATGCTTCAGAAATTCGTCTGTTCTACTCTATTCTTCCAGAAGTGACCCCTGACCGGCTCAGCAATGTGGGCTGGTGCCAGTTCAATACTATTTGCCCTAATTTTGGGCATTTCTCACCATCTTTTCAATATTCCTATCATTTAATCACTTCACAACAAAAGATAGCAATTTAGTGGGAATTAATAGTTATTTGAACATAAAAACAACACAAATGACCCTCAAAATATAGGTACATTTAGCCCATATCAATGTCAATTATATTTAATTTTGTGATAAAAAACACAAAAGTTTTTGACAAATTAATTTTTATCTACAAAAAAATTAAGGAAAAAGTTTTAAAAATGGAACTAAGTAATTAAAATTAAATTCATGATTTATTCTTCTAAAAGGTTTTATTCTTGACATGGAGAATAATTTTGAATTTAAGTATTTTAAACTTAGTTCCTAAGAAAATGTTTTAACTTAAGTAGTGAAATAAAAATTCATAATTATTTTCTTAAAGGGGTTTATCCTTGAAAGAAAATAATTGAATTTTTGGGTTTTCACTAAAGTTAATAAAAACTATTTAATTTTAAAGAAACATTTTTCTAAAAACTTATTTTTCTCAAAAGATTAAGTAAGAGAGGGGTTCCACCAGCCCCATAGCTTCCATCATGGATTCTTGTTTGATATTGTGGATTTTCTCATGTTATTCTGAGCATGACCCCTTATTGGATGGATTTCCACAAGAATCTAAAACTAATAGAGGAATTCAAATTAAAGCCTAGTATAAGTGTCAGTGTTAGCCAGTCTATCATTGGAGGCATTAATGTTGGATTATCCGCAGGTGGTGAGAGTAATGACCATATTATTGATGGAACAATTTCTGGATCATTACCTGTTAAGGAAGTTTAATTTGTGATGATTATGCACCTAACTAAGAAAATTGTTAACCTTCCTACAAAACGCTTTCAATTTTTCTAAGATAAAAAATTTCATATTTTTTTTATAATTGTTTTAATAGTTAACCATATCATGGAAATAATATGATGTTTTTAATAAGTATTTCTATGTGTGTTTTTTTTTTTCAAAACAAACATTTTTCTGAATGAAGCTTTTTTCCAATCAATCAAAATGTTTGGTTTTAGTCCTTTGTCTATTATTCTCAAGGAAAATAAGTTAACTGGACCGAACTACGTGGACTGGAAAAGGAATCCGAATATGGTACTCACAATGGAAGAGTACAAGTATGTTCTGACCGACTCCAATCCTGAAATTGGAAAAGATTCCACAGACCTAGATCATGAGACTGAGAAGGCTCGGAAGAAAGCTAATGAAATGGCTTGATGCTAAATTTTGGTTTCCATATCCAATATTCTCAAGTCTAAGCATGAAAATATGCCTACTACACACGACATCGATGTATCATTGCGTACAATGTTTGTTGACAAGAGCAGGCTTGCAAAGCAAAAAGCTCTTAGAGTAATCATGATGACTAGGATGGCTGAGGGGGCATCGGTTTGCAAGCATATGCTCAAGATGATTGCTCACTTCAAGGAGGACGAGGTCCTAGTGGTAATAATTGATGCTGAGAGCTAAAATGACATGGTTCTTGAAACTTTTCCAAAATCATATTCTCAGTTCATGTTAAACTATAACATGAACAAGTAGAATATATCTTTGACTGAGTTAATGAATGAACTCCAGGCTTCTAAGAAAATTATGAAGCCTGGGTTAAATATTTTGATTGCTCATTCTGTTTCATCTTCTAAAACTGGGCCTAAGCCTAAGAAGTTCAAGAAGATGAAGGCCCAGAACAATGCAGGGGCCCAGTAAAAAATCCAAGCCCGGTCCGGTCTAATCCCAATGACAAGGCCAATGGCAAGTGCTTCAAGTGTGGCAAGAAAAGACACTTTAAAAAGGATTGTTCGGACTTCTTGGCAAAGTTCTATTCATGTATTATTCTATACTTAGAGTTTATTTTGATGATAGGTCATCATCCACTTTGATTATTGATTTTGAAGCCACTGACCATATATGTCGCTCCTAACAGGGGTTCATTAGGATAAGACGACTCAGTAGAGTAGAGCATGGACTAAGAGTGGGCAACGGAGCACAAGTGTGGGTCGAACCAGTGGGAGACTTAAAGCTTTTATTTGAATGTAATAGGATTTTAGTTTTAAAAGATATTTAATATATTTCTAGTTTTAAACAAAATTTGATTTCAGTTTCAAGACTGATTAATTAAGGATATTTTATTTCTTTCCATTCTAGTATTTCAATCAGTAGAAATGGAAATATTATTGTTCTGCAACATGTATGCAAATCTTTTCTATATTAATCCTATTAATTGTCAAATAAATAATACTCAGATGGAACCTAATAATAAGAAGAAAAATGCCATATCAAATAACTCTTATTTATGGCACTTAGAGGAATGCCCTCAGTATGAATCTTGTCTTAAAGGTAAAATGACTAAAAAGGTCCTTTACTATAAAGGCGGAAAGGGCCAAGAAAATATTAGAGTTTTTTCATGATGATGTTTATGGTCTTATATCTTCACTTGCTAGAGGAGGTTATGAATACTTCATCACATTCACAAATGATTGCACGCGTTTTGGTTATGTTTACTTGATGAACCAAAAGTCTGACTCTTTTGATAAATTTTAGGAGTTTAAGGCTGAGCTGGAGCATCAAACAGGTTAACTAATCAAAAAGCTAAGATCGAATCGTGGTAGAGAATATCTCCTTAGTGAATTACTTGGCATATTAGGGTATAGTATCTTAGCTGACTACACCTGAGACTCCCTAGCCGAATGGAGTAACTGAGAGAAGAAATAGAATGTTGATGGAAATAGTTAACAGCATGATGAGTCATACAACTCTTCCTATTTCTTTTTGGGGATATACTCTGGAAATAACAGCATATATTCTGAACTTGTTACTTTCTAAGTCAGTGCCTAAGATCCCTATGAGATGTGGACTAGACGAAAGTCCAGTATGAATAATCTTAAGGTGTGGGGTTGTCAAGCAGATGTACTGATTAAAGGAAGTAAAATAGACCTAATATTAGAATTTTGCTACTTCGTAGGATATCCAAAAGGAATAAGGGGTGGATATTTTTATCATCCTTAAGAGCAAAAAGTACTTATTAGTAGACATGCTAGGTACTTAGAGGATGAACAAATTGTATCCACTAAGGTTTCGAGTAAGGAGGAATTGGATAAGAAGTTAATTGATGCTTTAACTTCAAGTACCTCAATTAAAGAGCCTAAAGAGGCACAACCAGATGTTCTTGTACAAGATTAACCACGTCGTAGTGGAAGGATTTCTATGGTTCTGGAAAGATAGACTAGAGAAGCTTTTAAGGTAGTCTCCGACCATCAGGAACAAGATCCCATAAGATACAATGAGGCCATTGTTGATGTTGATGTAAACAAATAGCATGCAGTAATGGATATTGAGATTGAGTCTATGTATCTTAATCAAGTTAGGAATCTTGTCACTACACTTGAAGTGATTAAACCCATAGGGTGTAAGTGGGTATACAAAAGGAAGAGAGGTGTGAATGGAAAGGTGGAAACCTTAAAAGTAAGGTTGGTTGCAAAAGGATATACTCAAAAAGTAGGGATCAATTATGAGGATGCCTTTTCACTTGTTGCTTTACTTAAAACTAGACACATTCTCTTGGGTATTGCATGTTATTATGACTATGAGATATGGCAAATGGATATCAAGACAACATTTCTTAGTGGCTTTCTTAACGAAAACATCTATATTACCCAGCCTGAAGGCATTGTTGTGAAAGGCTAAGAGCATATGGTTTTTAAGCTTAAAAAGTCTAATTATGGACTTATGCCTGTTAGGGATCTCACGCATATCATATATGGCACAGCGAAAAAATAAGAATGAGATACCAACCCAGGATCCACATATGAGTGGAAAACAAGACATAAAGAGATCAAAGGTAACAGGTTTTTACCTTTCTTTGATCGTCTGAAGAACATAAATTTTCTTCTTCAAGTCGAGGCGCAATCTAGCAATCCTCTGGATCAAATACCACGAAATTTGAACGTCCAACCACTATAATCACTGTGTGTGATTATCTCTAACAAAAATCCACACGAAGGAACACTCGAGCACAAGATTTCTATGCTAGTAGAAACAACAATGGCGGCTAGGGTTATGATCAATATCAATGAGAGAGAGAAGAAAGAATGTCATGAGTTGCCCTAGGGTTTGGAGTTGTTTTTCGTGTCTTACACTACTCAGTAATTTCATGCATATATCCTCTATATATTACACGAAATCTATTGGCAAAATACTCCAACTGAGAATTTTAAAATAGTAAGAATTCCCTAATTGTAATTGGAAATATCAAATTCTCACAATTACAATTTGGCCCATAAATTATAACTACTTATAATTTGGCCACAACAACTTCTCTTTCTTGCAATTAACCCCACTATGTTATCAAATAATATCTTCAGTATACAATCCTCTATTATGTGTGACCTATTAGATTTCCCAGTCAATTTGTAGCAAACACAAATTAATCCAAACGTCTTTGAGATTAATAATCCATAATTAATTAGAATTAATCCTATTAATTCTAATCATGATTGGTTTATAAATTCATCAATTAATAAACCCATATTCTCAAATCATGAGCGGTATCTAGCAACATATCATAACCACCCAAGAGTCCAAGAAGTTAAGTGGCTTGACATGAGCCCTTCAATAACAAACTACAGTGCAATTAACTCATTTCACCATACAATATCTCATTCGGTTTGGAGTACGGAATTAGTGCCAACTCCCTTTAGAATTAATTTTGGCCCGAATACAATAGTACTTGTACTAGGAACCTACTACTCTAGGTGTGTATCAATTGAAACTATTTCCAATACACAATTGCCTTGGCCAAGGACTTCTCGAACAGTAATTCCTACAAGTGGCCGTGAGATATTCGCCCCTACTATTAGGAGTGGCGAATCCTTTATTGACCTTTCAACTACTTTCGTTTACCTCACAATGTGCCCAATATCCATCCCATAGGCGACCCTCGATCTAGCTCCAGAGATTGGAATCAAAGCACAATGCTCAGCAAATAAAGTACCTTTTGATAGGCTCTGATACCATTAAAGGAAGCCAATTCTGAGCGACTCAGAATCTACTTACTTTGTCCACCACGCTTCATTTCACAACTCTGACCCGCACCCTTTGCCACTCACCCGCATCGTTAGGATTCTATCCCAGTGGTGTTTTTCGCGGGGAGCGCGTTGGCACTTGGCAAGAATCGAACCCGAGACGTGGGGTGTAAGATAGGCTCTGATACCATTTAAGGAAGCCATTTCTCCCACAAAAGCTAGCTGTCATAGGAGTGACTCAGTATCTTTGCTACTTGGAAAACTTCAGTAGTAGTACTTGAAGAAAATAAAAAATCATCATGTCTAAGGATACTTGCACGTTTGCTATATTGAGATTATATCACTGGCACTAAATAGTTATCCATGTGATTATCTCATAGCTAGGTCATTCAATAAACTTGTTCCATTAACAAACATCTATGTATTAACTTTGAGTATCTCAATACTCATGGATATGAGAACCGCTTGGTCAAATCAAGAAATTTAACACATGCTAGTCTTAACGCATTAATGATGTCCTGACTCATTAATACTACGACTAGGGACTATTTAAGTACTAACACTATATAGTGTAGTAGGAATCTCATATCATGATCTCTATCATGATTTCCTTAACATATTATTGTGCTAGGAACTTTATTTAATAGTTATTTTACATAAAAGAAACAGTGAGATAAATAATGCATTTTATTAAAATAAAATGTGTCATATACAATGTATAAGTGATTGCCTCTAGGGCATAACACTAACAAACTCCCACTTGCGCTAGAGCGAATCATTCATGTATCTAATATCGAATGACTCAACATGCCTATCATGTTTCTTTTGGCATAGTGCTTTTGTAAGCGGGTCAGCTATGTTCTCTTCTATGGGAACTCTCTTTATCTTTATTTGTTTAGCTGTTTCAGAAGCGGCCATGTACTCAGCATTTGTCGTAGAGTCGGTAATAGTTTCTTGTTTGAAACTCTTCTAACTTATTGGGCATCTGCACAACATAAACACGTAGCCACATTGTGATTTGAAATCATCTTTGTTAGATTGAAAACTGGCATCAGTATACCCATTTATTTTCAAATCACCTTCTCCATATACTAAGAACACATTCTTAGTTCTTTGTAAGTACTTAAGGATGTTCTTTACAACTGCCCAATGACCCTCACCAAGGTCAAATTGGTATCTGCTCGTCAAACTGAGAACACAAGATACATCGGACCTTGTACATATCATAGCATACATGATAGATCCAACTGCCGAAGCATATGGAATCTAACTCATGTGATCCCTTTCAACTTGTGTCTTAGGAGACATCGACTTTGAAAGGCTTACACCATATGATATGGGTAAGAATCCCTTTTTGGATTGATCAATGATAAACCTCTTTAGTACTTTATCTATGTATGTAGACTGTGAAAGACCCCTTTTAGATCTATGTCTATAGATCCTTATTCCAAGAATATAAGTTGATTCTCCAAGGTCTTTCATGGAGAATTGTTTGGACAACCAAACTTTAACCGTTTGCAAGACAGGTATATCGTTTCCTATTAGCAATATGCCATCTACATAAAGCAATAAAAAAATGATTGCTCCCACTGACCTTCTTGTACACACAAGGCTCCTTGATATATGAATGAAACCAAACTCTCTGATTATTTCATCAAAATGGATGTTCCAACTCCTAGAAGCTTCCTTAAGTCCATAAATGGACCTTTGCAGCTTACACACCTTTATGCTATCATTAGATATGAAACGCTCAGGTTGTGTCATATACACTTCCTCAATTAGATTTACATTTAGGAAAGCTGTTTTCACATCCATTTGCTAAATCTCATAATCATAATGAGCAGCAATGGCTAGGAGTATCCTGATGGATTTTAACATGGCTATTGGCGAGAAGGTTTCGTCATAGTCAATACCACGTTGTTGACGATAACCCTTCGCCACTAGTCGTGCTTTATAGATAACTACATTACCATCCATGTCTATTTTCTTCTTGAAAACCTATTTGCACCCAATAGGTTTAATTCCTTTGGGTGGATCAACCAAAGTCCGTACTTGGTTGTCATAAATAGAGTCCATCTCTGACCTCATGGCCTCAAGCCATTTGCTAGATTCTGAACTGTTCAGAACAACTTTGTAGGTAGTAGGCTAATCTTCATCTATGAGCAATATGTCATTGTGGTCACTGATGAGAAATCCATAACTCTCAGGTACCACACGTATCCTACTAGAACTACGAGGTTTTATGTAGTAGAAGGTTCATCTAACTTCTCAATAGATGTGGGATCAGACGGTTGATCCTTGTTTGTTTGGTCTTCTTGAACTTCACTAAGTTCAATTTTACTCCCACTGTCCTCTTTGAGCATGTGCTCCTTCTTTAAGAAGATGGTATGCTTTGAAACAAACACTTTATTTTTAGAGGGTAGGTAGAAGTAATATCCAAAAGATTCTTTCGGATATCCCACAAATAAACAATTGTCAGACTTACTATCAAGTTTGTCTGATTGTAGCCTTTTGACAAAGGCAGGACAACCCCATACTTGCAAGTGAGATAACTTTGGTTTCTTACCGAAGAACATCTCAAATGGGGTAGAATCAACCGATTTTGTCATAACTCTATTTAGTATATAAATAGAAGTCTCCAGTGCATGCCCCCAAAACGATTTTGGTAGGTTTGCAGAAGCCATCATGGACCGTACCATGTCTAGAAGGGTTCGATTCCTTCTCTCAGATACACTATTATGTTGAGGTGTATGTGCTGGAGTCCATTGAGATAATATCCCATTATATCTAAGATAACTTAGAAACTCTTGGCTCAAGTATTCTCCTCCTCGATAAGATCTTAGAGTCTTAATACTTTTGCCAAGTTGTTTCTCTATTTCATTCTTGAAGTCTTTAAACTTTTCAAATGCCTCAGATTTGTATTTCATTAAATACAAATACCCGTATCGTGAGAAATCATCGATAAAGGTTATGAAATAGTTATAACCTCCTCTTGCTTGTATTGACATTGGGCCACATACATCAGAATGTATGAGTTCTAATAACTCGTTGGCCCGTTCTCCTTTTCCTAAAAAAGGAGTTTTAGTTATTTTACCTAGTAAACAAGATTCGCATGTGCCATATAATTCATAATCAAGTGACCCTAAGTCATCGAGTTTGTGCAACTTAGAAACACGATTTTCATTTACATGTCTCAAACGACAATGTCATAAGTAAGAGGTGTTAGAGCTATCCATTTTAGGTTTCTTATTGTTTATATTTAGAGCTGAATTATCCAAGTCTAGAACATATAAACCATTAACCAGAGTTGCTGAACCATTATGAATATCATTCAATGAAAACGAACAATATTTATTCTTAAATATCAAACAAAATTCATTTAAGTCTAAACACGCAACTAAGATAATATTTTTCATTAAACCTGGTACATAATAACAGTTTTAGAATTCTAGAATTAATCCCGAAGGCAGGTTCAGCTCGTATGTCCTCACAACAAGTGCAGCAACCTTTGCCCCATTTGCAGTACATAGGTCCACGTCACCTTTCGCTAGCCTTCTACTCCTCTTTAGTCCCTACAAGTTATTGCACAAATGAGATCCACATCCAGTATCTAATATCCATATCTCATTTCTAAAGGCAGTATTTTTCTCAATCATAAACATACCCGGAGCAGAAGGAGAAGTGCTTGTAAGCATCTCCTTCTGCTTCTTGTCCTTTATGGTCTCCAAGTAGGCTTTGTAGTTGTGCTTCTAGTAGCCCATCTTACCACAATGATGGTATAGGCCTTTGGTAGCAGTGTTCTTCTTCCTCACACCACCTTTGGGCTTCATGGGAGCCTTTTTCTTCTTTTAAACTTTCTTCTTAGAAAAAGAAGATTCTACCATTAAAATTGCATTGGAATCCTTCTTCATGGAGGACTCCGCAGTTTTGAGAAGATCGATCAACTTAGGAATGGTGGACTCAATCTTGTTCATCTAATAGTTAATCACAAATTGTGAGAAACTATTAGGCAAAAACTATAGAATTAAGTCAACACTTAAGTCAAACCCGAGAGATCTAAGCTTCTCTATTAAGCCCAGCATCTTCAACCCATGAGTGGCCACAGAAGAACCCTATGCTATTTTGCAATGGAATAGTTGCTTCAAGATCTCGTATCTCTTAGTTCTAGCTTAGGAGTCAAACAGCTCTCGAAGATATAGTATAATCGATTGAGCATCGATATGCTCGTGTTGTTTTTGCAGATCGGGAGTCATGGATGCTAGCATAATACATGATGCTGTATCATTATCCTCCTTGTGCCTTTTGTAGACAGCATACTCATCAGCATGAGCATCTTGAGCTGGTGGTAACGGAATAGAAGCATCTAGCACGTAGAGCAACTTTTTCGATTTGAGAACGATTCTCAATTTTCTATACCAGTCGAGGTAGTTTAATTCGTTTAACTTATTGGTTTCCAAGATGCTGCGTAGGTTTAGGTTTGTTGACATGATGCAAGTGTCCTAGATGCAAAAATAGAGAGGATTAGCTACTTGGTATGCACATGAAATGTAAATAATTAGGATTTTAATTAAATGTATTTTTACTCCACTATTTTACTGAAATTAATAGCCCCTACTACTAATTTGGGAAAGCCTGTTGGAAGCTTTCCTAATGGACCGGCATCCAAATTCCTCAAGAATAACCTTGGGTTTGCCTAACATGCCACCCTTGAGTTCATTGGTAGGTATCCAATACCAATTACATCGTATGTAACTACCGGATCATTTGGTGATTAACAGCTTTTAATCTTAAAGCCTTTTGGGCTACCCCAACTTTTCCTCTAAATTTCTTTATGGTTGAGTTTGCCCAACCGGGATAAAGAATTTAGTTAAACCCGACCTATTAATCAGGAATTTAATTCCATAGCTTGAACTTGCCCGATGTCAAGTAGGCTTACTTTTGCCCAATAACCTGGTTTCAAAACAGGACTCTCGTTCTTACTATATTAACGGAAGGAATTAGGTTTAATATTAATTGAGCGATTTGTTCCTTTTTGTGATTTCAATAAATGACATGCATAAAAATCAATAAATCACATAATTGATAAGTATGGTAATAAAGCGATTACGTGGTATGGTTAGGGACTTTACCCTAAATTAATTTCTTTGAGCCATAAAAGAAATTAATATAGTTAACCCTATATGTTAATGCATGATTTAAGTAGAAGGTCTTACCTTTTCGCCTTGTTTTGGTTGCTATCTCCAAAATAGAATAATTCTACTCATATCTAACCTATGTAAACTAATTACATAATTTCCTAAAGCGAGAAAACCTTGAGCTACATTCGAGAGGAGTTAGATGAGAAGTGAATTACACAAGAATTCTAGAGAAGGTAGGACACGTTGGCCCTATTTCATAAAAAAACCAAAACTGTAAAATGCATGAACAGATATAATTGGTTTTAGTCCATAACCATCTACCATGCCATTAATTATGCTTAAACCAAATAAACGTATAATTTTTTTATTCCAAAATCACTATTTTGGAAAAATAAAACAAATTCTAAAATCAATATTTTAGAAAAATACATTAATTTTAAATTTTCAAAATCACTATTTTGAAAAATTAAATTGTTTTGTTTCAAAACTAATTTTGAGAAAATGCTTTTGGGTCCCGTCTCTGGTAGTGAAAACGGCAGTCCCACTGGCCAGTCAGCGGGCCGGGGTTAAGGGGGTAGCGCCCCTTGAAAGAAAATTTTATTTTACTGCCTCTCATCATATGAGATTTTTCCCTTTCAAAATCCTCCTTTTTTTTTTTTTCGAAACGTTGAAACAGAGTAGAACTGGTGCTGCTTTTGGAAGCCAGAGCCAGTGCCGGCTGCGGTTCGGTTTTTAAGGAAAAAATTTTTAGAAACTATTTCTAGACGTTCGTGAAATAGCACGGAACCGGTGCCGGCTAGAAGACGGAGCTGGCGCCGGCTGTAGTCGGGAACAAGGCGGCGATTTTTGAAAATTTTCCGAAAATAGTTTCTAGTGCCTTCTTCTTCTATAAAATTTTAGTGAGAACAATTCTCAGCAGTATTTTCTGTTTTGAAGCTCGAAACAGCAACCAATTTGTTAGTTTAAACAAAACCAAAAAAAAAAAAAAAACTAGGATGAAACAGAAGGCAATCAACCATGTTCAAGAAAGAGTTTATCTGCAAAAAACTTGCAGCACATAAAGAAAGTATCTTTCAAAATATGCGGTAACTTTTACACAATCATATTGTTCTACGGACCCAATCCACAATGCTTGAAACAATTTCAACTTGAGTGAAAATAGTTTTCACAACAAACAAAGACAAATACGAATTCATGAAAATAGCTTTTCATGCCAAAAATAATATCTGCAATCCACACATAGCATGGCTCTGATACCACTATAGGGTATCTCACGCATATCATATATGGCGCAGCGGAAAAATAAGAACGAGATACCAACCCAAGATCCACATATGAGTGGAAAACAAGGCATAAAGAGATCAAAGGTAACAACTTTTTACCTTTCTTTGATCGTCTGAAGAACAAAAATTTTCTTCTTCAAGTCGAGGCGCAATTCAGCAATCCTCTTGATCAAACACTACGAGAGTTGAACGTTCAACCACTATAATCACAATGTGTGATTATCTCTAACAGAAATCCGCACGGAGGAACACTCAAGTACTAAGATTTCTGTGCTAGCAGAAACAACAACGGCGGCTAGGGTTATGATCAATATCAACGAGAGAGAGAAAAAAGAATGTCGTGAGTTGCACTAGGGCTTGGAGTTATTTTTCGTGTCTTACACTACTCAAAAATTTCATGCATATATCCTTTATATTTTACACAAAATCTGCTAGAAAAATACTCCAACAAAGAATTCTAAAACAGTTAGAATTCCCTAATTGTAATTGGAAACATCAAGTTCTCACAATTATAATTTAGCCCATAAATTATAACTACCTATAATTTGGCCACAATAACGTCTCTTTCTCACAATTAACCCTACTATATTATCAAATAACATCTTGAGTATACAATCCTCTATTGTGTGTGACCTATTAGGTTTCCCAGTCAATTGGTAGAAAACATGAATTAATCCAAACGTCTTTGAGATTAATAATTCATAATTAATTAGAATTAATCCTATTAATTCTAATCATGATTGGTTTATAAATTCATCAATTAATAAACCCATATTCTTAGATCATGAACGGTATCTAGCAACGCATTATGACCACCCAAAAGTCTAGGAAGTCAAGTGGTTGACATAAACCCTTCAATAACAAACTACAGTGCAATTAACTCCTTTCACCATAAAATATCTCATTCGATTTGGAGTACGAAATTAGTGCCAACTCCCTCCAGAATTAATTCTGCCCCGAATACAATAGTACTTGCACCAGGTACCCACTACTCTAGATGTGTATCAATTGGAATTATTTCCAATACACAATCGCCTTGGCCAAGGACTTCTCGAGTAATAATTCTTACAAGTGGCCGTGAGATATTCGCCCCTACTATTAGGAGTGGTGAATCCTTTATTGACCCTCTCAACTACTTTCGTTTACCTTACAATGTGCCCAATATCCACCCCATAGGTGGTCCTCGATCTGGCTCTAGAGATTGGAATCATAGCACAATGCTTAGCAAACAAAGTATTTTAGAGTTCTCAAGTCTGAGGATACTTGCATGTTTGCTATATTGAGATTATATCACTGGCACTAAATAGTTATCCATGTGATTATCTCATAGTTAGGTCATCTAATGAACTTGTTCCATTAACAAGCGTCCATGTGTTAACTTTGAGTATCTCAATACTCACAGATATTAGAACCACCACCTGATCAAATCAGGAAGTCTAACACATTAATGATGTCTTGTCTCATTAATACTACGACTAGGGACTGTTTAAGCACTAACACTATACAGTATAGTAGAAATCTCATATCATGATCTCTATCATGATTTCCTTAAAACATTGTTGTACTAGAGACTTTATTTAACAGTTATTTTACAGAAAAGTTAACAAAGCAAACTGTGAGATAAATAATGCCTTTTATTAAAATAAAATGTGTGATATACAATGTACAAGTGATTGCCTCTAGGGCATAACACTAACAATGCCAGCATCACAAGCATGGAATATATGTTTTAATGAGACTATAAAGTCTTATGGTTTAGTACAAAACGTGGATGAGCCATTTGTGTATAGAAAGATAAATGGCAAAATGTGTCTTTTATGCTACTTTATGTAGATGACATTCTACATATTGGGAATAATGTAGTGACATTATCATCTATAAAAGGTTTGGCTATCAAGTTAATTTAGCATGAAAGATACGAGAGAAGCTAGCAACATTAATGAGATAAAGCTTCTTAGAGATAGGAAGTAAAGAATGTTAGGCTTATCCCAATCTACTTACATTGACAAGTTATTGGCCAGGTTTAGCAATGATTAGTGTAAAATGGCAATCATACCCTTTAAGCATGGATTAGCCTTATCAACCAAACTGTGTTCGAAGACATTGGAAGAAAAGGAAAGGAAGAGTAGGATTCTCTATGCCTCGGCAGTGGAAAGTCTTATGTATGTCATGTTTTGTACAAATTCAGATATCTGCTTTGCAGTAGACATGGTTAGCAGGTATCAGTCAAACTCAGGGGAAGAACACTGGCAAGTTGTAAAATATATTCTCAAATACTTAAAGGGAATGAGAGATTATATGCTAATTTATAGGGCCGATGACTTAGTTCCTACCAATTACAAGAACTCAAATTTCTAGGTAGATAAAGATGAAAAAAAATTCACTAGTCGATAGGTTTTCACTTTGTCTGGAGGGGCAATTTCATGGAGATGTATCAAGTAATCTTGTATTGCAGATTCCACCATGGAAGCTGAGCATGTGGTAGCTTTTGAAGCTTCTAAAGTAGCAGTTTGGCTTCGAAAGTTCCTCATAGAACTTGGAGTTGTGCCACAAATGGATAGGCCTATTACTATATATTATGACAATATTGGAGCTATGCTACAGTGTAAGGAGCCAAGAAAGCACCGGAAGGACAAGCACATTGATAGGAAGTATCATTTGATTCGAGAGTTCATCGAGAAACAGAAGACAGTGGTTGACCAGATTTCATCTATGAACAATCTGGCAGACCTATTTACCAAGCCTTTGATAGAAAAGGTGTTTCAAAAATAGTTAGCTGTTATAGCGACAAGCACATATGGACAATTATAGTCCATTTAGTGCAAGTGGGAGATTATTGGAATGTATGCCCAAAATGGCCTATGCATTTCTGTATTTTGGAAATTAATAAAAGTTTTCATTCATTAATGGTTGTTTTCTTACATATATTACACACTAAAGGTCTAAATGTGTTAGTAAGTAATTTACGTGATTGGGTTGTGCTTTCACAGTAAGGTGTGGTTTATGGGCTATTAACACATAAGCAAAAAATTATTCTTGATCGATTGATGAAGCTGGACACTTTATCAAGGTTTAGATTTCTACACTATGGTTTCTAAATGGGGAATGGTTTACTTTTAACCAGTGAGTAGTCCACCTATACTAATAGTGTAAGCATATTTAGAATACATAGAACTGTACCATGTGATAATAATCTTTATAATTGTACTAAATTAAATAAAGATTTCTTTATCAAAGCTATTATATGGACGATTACCCTATGACTTGAGTATAAGTTGGTGGTCTGGCGAAACTGGATTGGTACACTTTGATGTATGCTGGGTGAGGTATTATCGCAAGGCTAATAACCTTGCACGTTAGGTGTATGGCTCTACTTAATTAAGATGGACTTATACAACAGAGTTTCTATACTTCATTACGTGAAGAAATTACTTCCTTGTGATTGTTTGGGATAATGTAAATAATCTAGAGTCTTGGGAAACGTGACTAAGTATGTACACTTTTGGGTAGCTCCCTATGCATAGTGGATACATATTGAAAGTCATGGATTATGGGACTATCTATCAAAGGATGGTAGATTTCATTGAGAAAGGTGTTAGTGCATTTTTTTTTCTATCTCAATGACAGGTATTATGTAGAGGGGTATTTTCATTATTATACTTGTAGGTCGATGACACTGCACTTGCAGTACTATTCTTGGGGTCAATATTTTCATATGATGATAAATGGAATTTTAAAATGATTAAAATACTGCTATGTGTTAGTAAGGGTATTTTGGTCATTTTATTAGCTAAGAATAATATGTCTTTTGGTCCACAGAGTAGCTCGAATACCATTTGTAAATTTACTTACTATATGGGCGTGTTGGGAGAATTGATTATTGGCAGAATTATTTTAGAAGTTCAATTAATTATTTATTTGGACAAGAATAATTAATTGGGCAAATTTAATTAATTGGTTAAATAATTAATTATCTTGGGTAATTTTACATTGGGTCCAAGTGGATTAATTAATTAATAGAAGAGCTATTTAATTATTCATTGGGCTAATTAAGAAAACTCTAGTCCTCTAGGGTTTTGTTGTGATGGCTAATAGTTTGGAAACTTGGAATAGCTACTACAAGGCTAAAAAGAAGGAAAAGGAAAAATAAGGAAAATAAGAAAAGAAAATAGGAAGGCCGGTTGTTTAGGTTAGGAAAGGAATAGAAAAGTTGTTTATATATGTGTTACTTTTTGTACTGTGTGGACCAAAAATTACACAGGGAAACATACAACTTTCGTTCCTTTTTCTTAGAACAAAACAAGCCACCGTTTTTCCTTCGTTTTTCTTGAACATTTAACTCTTCTATTTTTCTTCCAATCTTCTTTACCCTAATTCTACTTTCATCGGTAGAGTTTCATAGAGGTTAGAGAATACTCTGGAAAGTTTAGAGCTAGCAAACATGGTAAGTGTTTGATGTGAAGGAGTCAACAGTGAACTAATGTGCCTGTGGAATAAGTAGACGTTCCTGTTCAAGAAGTGCAGCCAAATCCAAATCCAACTCCGGTTATTCGAATAAAACGCCCTAGAAGTAAGTACTCCTAGACTTTGGCTCTGGAAAAATTTTAATTTGTTATCTTCCACTGCGTATTTAATTTTCTCGCGGTCTTTCAGCATTTAAATACCATACCAGATCCATTGCAAATCTATTGCAAGCTCATTATAAATAGAATTAGTATTGTAATGATTTGTATTGTTGTTGCAAATCCTTTAATCGCAAATTCCTTGGTGCAAGAAATTGTTAATTTAATGACCGAATTTAGTGACTAATGCACATCCTATAATGATTTGTACTATCGTTGTAGATCCATTAATTGTGTCATGAGCACTAGTAGACTAGGCCTAAATAAGGCCAATTGGTACATCTTAGAGATCAACACAATTGGGTACATTATAAATATTAATGTAATTTATTCATATCAATCTTTTACATGTACTTACTTTAAGAAATATATACAAAAAATTCAGGAGTTATTTAATGGATTACTATCACAAGCTTTACGGTACGTAAAGCTCTACTACAGGGGAGGGGTGGTATAGGATGAGAGGCCTTTGCAGGTTGAAGTGGTCACTCATATTTCCAAATATAATTATTTTTATTTATTATTAGAAACAAATTTTTGCGACAGACTTTTCATGCTAAATAGCATTCGTGATTTTATTAGCGACCACTAGTACAACGACTGATTTTATTCAGTCAGTAGTGACCGAATTATCAGTTCCAAATCAGCCTGTTCCTTGAAGTGGTGTTGAGAATTCCTTACAAAGGCTACAATATAAATATTTTCAATCCTATTGTTGCAAAATCACTGCCAATATGCAATGAATTTGCTGCCATTTATTTTACACACATTCCCACCATTTTAATCGTTGCAAACTTGCAATGAAATACAATGGTCAACCGCACTCTTTATTTTTTAGAAATTACTTACACACCACTTATAACCAATGGAGAATAAATTCTTCAAATATAGAAAAAGAGAACAAAAGATAGCAAAACATGTCTAGAAAAACAAGAATATTAATTCTCATTTAATAAACCTCCAAAAAATGTAAAAATTGAAAACTTTCCATCCAAGGTATGGCAATTTCCAACTAATTGGTCTACCAAATGCAAAACATGAACTCCAGTTATATCCATAAATTGGCAAAAATGAAATTATCTAAGAAATAAATCCTTATTGCTAATGAAATCATTATCTTCAAAATTGTTAGATGTTGTCTCACCTTCAAACTTTTGAAGAAAATTTTTTGAATTGTCGTTCATTCTCTTTGTTTAAGACCTCCTTAAGAGATTGCAACTTAGTATTCATGTCATTCTGAATTGTTCTTGAAGTATCCTGTTCTCTTATTGAAGTCGAGCTTTCGCAACTTGGTGCTCCTCTATTAATCTTGCATCTAGATATCTTAATGATGTAGCAAATTGCTCACTTATCTTTGCAAAATTTTGGGACATGAAATCTTGAATACGAGCTGGTGTATTAGTAGTAAGTCCTTAGGCTGTAGAGGCATTGTTGAGTGTGGCAGTGACAACCATACATTTACCCATTCTATCAAACACAAAGATCTACCTCTACCTGCAGTCATCCAAGCTACAACATTGTTTAATGGTGGAGCATGTCTAATCTCTGAATCAACAAAACCATCACCTCAGTTGCTTCAATTAGTCCACTAGCTGAGATTTGGATAAAAGAATCCTTAATATATTTGTAACTTCCCGGCATGTATCGAAATAAAAAATATCTTCCGTAATGGAGTAGAAAGCAATTTAGAATTCTTATCTGCACAACAAGCATAGGAAAAACATCTTTAGAAAAAATTCAAATGAAAAACTTAATAATATGTCACAATAAAAAATTTTTTGTTCTCACACATAAAAAGGAATTTACTTACTTTTAGTTGTATATTTTTTATCTTTCTTGTCCCTCTCATTCCTCTCAAAAGTTGTCATCCGATATCAAGAAGTAATGATCAATTTAAGCAAATAGACACAAACAAATATTGCATTTTGCAAAATGTAAGATGCTGCTTTGAATTTTTTTTATCTTTATTTTATACATCTTAAAATGGAGTGTAGATTTGAAATCATGGAATTAATTAATTCAAAGATGAGAATGACAACAGCTGATAGAGAGCAATAGCAACACTCACTTTTTTTGAGTTCCAAAAATGCAGGCGAGTACTTTTTTCCAGTCAACTACATAACCCCGCTTCTCTAGCTCACCCACTGGCACAATCAAGCAACGCCAAACCCAAAAGCAATGTAGTCCTGACTTCTTTTGCAATTTATAAAACACAAAAGATAGGATGGCATTCAATTACTTCTACATTTTGGAACTTAAAAAGTGCACAATATTATCCAAATGTTATACTTGTGGAATAAAGAGTACACTCTTAAGCAATAAATAACTTGTTACTTCTTAAGTTTGCATCATTGCCGCAAGAATATTTTTCAGTTGTTACTGCTTTAGGCTGAAAGACAACTATAAATGCATACATAATCCCAAGTTAAAAAGAGGTGACACCCACATGTATAATACTCCATCCGTTTCAAAATACTTATTCATGAAACTTTTTTGTTTTGTTTCAAAATATTTGTTCATGTACATATTTCTAAAACTAATGATTAGTTTCTTCCTATTGTGCCTCTATTTATTCTAAGTCAACTACACAACTTTCCAAAACTCTTCTTTCTTCTTACTTCTTGGAAAATTTTATAGTGTTTTTAATATGGGTAGAATATGGGCTTTATCTAAATTGTTGTAATATTTTCAACACCCTTATTCTTCTTACTTCTTGGAAATTTTTATAGCATTTTTAATATGGGAAGAATAGAAATTTTATCTAAATTGTTGTAATGTTTTTAACACCCTTAATCTGTGTGCAAAAAGCTTCATGAACAAGTAATTTGAAATGGAGGGAGTAGATTATTATGAAATTTTTTGATAAAGTCACCAAAATAACTCATGTTTGTTACAGTAATAAAAAATAAACTTACCACAACTATTGCATTTATACAGCCAAATTATAAAGAAGATGCTACAGTATTGCCTAGAGGATTGTATATATCCAAGACCCTTGAAAGATAGTATACACAAACACTCTAAATTTAGTATAATATAATGATCCACAGAGAGAGAGAGAGAGAGAGAGAGAGAGAGAGAAGACATACAGAGATAGAGTATTCAGTTATTGTTGATATGAAGAGATAAAAACTACATGTAGCACAAGACGTTCAATTCATACTCCTACAAATTTCATTTCATTTATCTGGTGGAACAATCTACTATTAGTCGTTTTGGCAACCTAGTGCACCTACAATATGAATATCTTTAACATGACTATGCAATAACTAATTGAGAAGATGAACAGTTTACATCTAAGCAATAAACAATCCAAGTACATTCCATAGGGAATATCGTATGCTCTTAATTAATGGGTATATTCTTCAATGTATAATAGTCTACTAAACAGTTATCTAGGATGCAAATAGTAATAAATAGTAATATGTATAACTTGGAAAAGAATAATATAGGACTCCAATGGTAAAGTTCATTAGTTAATGATCTAATAACTATGGAGAGATTTAGAAATGTTACATTCACGTAGAACAAGTTGGCAAACGAACTCCGCAAACATGTACGCAGGCGTTGATTTATTAATTCATTTGTTATCAAACGCTTATCACTTTGGTTTGAAAGAAGATCACAGTATGCAGTGCAAACTCAAACAGATATAATAGTGAAAGGAGGACTACCTTCACCTTATCTTCAAATTCTTTCTTAGAAATGGCAATTGACGAATGATTGGTTTTCTTTAAGTTTGAAGGTTGCTTGCGCCATCTGAATAAAACAGAAAGCTAGGAATATGAATTTAAGATAATTTCTATTGATAAAGTTCTTTTGACAATAATTCTATCTGTGAAAAGCACAAATTAAAACTTTCAAGCCTATAGTGTAAAACTGCGTCCATTTATACCTTGGGAATTAGAGAATGAGCGTTTAATTTTTAGTATGTCATACTTATTGAGATTGGTTATGTGACAAGCTCATTCAACTTCTTTATGAGTATTCAGGGTGCTTGTGAAATAATGTGAATAATTGGTGATTGTTAAGGTGCCCACTTACTATTATGTGTTAAAAAATGATTTAATATGATTAAATTGAATATTTTTATGAAGAAATATTATTACAATTATTTTAGTGAGAAAATAAAATTTCCAAGTTTTATAAATCCTATTTTGAATTATTTGACTTTATCATGTGAATTGTAGGGGAGTAAAACCTTTCAAATTTCACCTTAGGAAAAATTAAATAGTTAATTTTATCTTATGAATTATTTGAATTAAATATGTGTCCATTTTGTTGAAGTTTTATATGAGATTTAAAATTTCTTAAAGGAATAAGATAAAGATAATATGAATATTAATGTGGCTATGCATTATACGTGTGGTAATTGACTTATTATAATTTAATTACTATATTCTATCTAAATAAACATTATCACAATTATTTTGGTAAGAAAAAAAATGACCATTTGAAACTTTAAATTTTATTTCAAATCCTTTTTTTTAATCAATAAAAAAGTCTTGATTAATTGAAGACTAAAATTATTTTGACTCTTTGGCAAACTACTTTGACTATGTCCACTCAAGACTTCAAAATTATTACTTTTTTTACTTGGACCAAACAATCTTGACTCGAGTTAAGAGCATTTTTGGCCATGATCAAAAGAGCCCTAGTATAAGGGAAATTCTTATGTGGATCCGGTCCACCGTGGACCGGTGCTTTAAAGTGGTGTATCTTTCTAGAAGTGTACAACACACAAAGCACGTGATACAACACTTTAAAGCACCGGTCCATGGTGGACACGGTCCACATAAGAATTTCCCCTAGTATAATGCTAAGCTTTCTCTCATTTTCACCTCCAAGACTAGCTGCTTCCTTTTCCACAAATCTTCATCATATTCCTATTCTCCCAAGAGCTGTCGGCGGCTTCTCCTAGCAGGCAAACATTTTTGCTGTATTTTCTAGCCAACACGGAAGCTACTCCCTGTTTGCATTCTCCCATTTTTCTCGTCAAGCTGTCGGTAGCCTTGACAAGAAGAAGACAACTTCCTCTTTCCCCTCCTTGTAGCTGAGCAAGCCCACTCCTTCTCTCTAGCCTTCTCTGTAGTAGCCGACAACAGGAAAAATCGCGATTTGCGACGGCCAAAAACCCTCGCAAAACCGTCGCTGACCGTTTTTGTGACGGTTTTAGCCGTTGCAAAAAATGACGTCGCAATTTGTGACGGCCATGGGAAACCATCGCAAATTGCGACGGTTTTGCGAGGGCAAAAAAAATTCGTTGCTATTTACGACGGGTTTGCGAGGATTTTGCGACGAATATTTTTTTGTCAAACTTCACCAAATGAGCAAATTTGCGACGGTTTTGCGAGGGTTGACTTTGTGCCCTCGCAAAACCCTCGCAAATTTGCGAGGGTTTTGCGAGGGCTATGGTTTGGACCCTCGCAAAACCCTTGCAAATTGCGACGGTTTTGCGAGGGGAGAATTAACCCCCAAGTCATGACCCTCGCAAAACCGTCGCAATTTGCGAGGGTTTTGCGAGGGCCCAAGCCGTGGCCCTCGCAAAACCCTCGCAAATTGAGACGGTTTTGCGAGGGCCCAAGCTAAACCCGTGGTTTGGACCCTCGCAAAACCGTCGCAATTTGCGACGGTTTTGCGAGGGCCACGAATTGCGACGGTTTTGCGAGGGCCACGGCTTGAGCCCTCGCAAATTGCGACGGTTTTGCGAGAATTTTGCAATAATTTTTTATTTTTTTATTATTATATTTATTTTAAATTATTAATTCCCTGTAAATCAACCCTGAAACACTATACAAATAAATGCCAAAACTATGTTCATAATCCAAAAAAATACTATAAAAAATTAAAAATAAGCCCAAATAAATATAATTAAAATACTAAAATATAATATAATATAAAATACATAATAAGTATCTAAAAAAGTAAAATAATTCACAAAAATAAGTAATAGTGTATAAAGAGTATAAAAATAAATATAATAAGTCTATGTAAGTAATGAAGGAGTAGCTGCAGAAGGGGGTGGAGGAGGGGAACGAGAGCCCCTACGTGGGCCCGGGGTGCTCATCAGTTGGATCAAATCCATCGTCAGCATTCGGATCTTCATCTTCAGCATTAGCAGCCGCAATGCGCGCTTCTATCTCCTCTATGGATGGCATAGATGGTGCGGGAATACCCATCTTGTCAGACATAGCTGCCATCCAACCACCAAATGTAGGCTGTTGTTGCCTCATGAAGTCCCGATAGAAGTCTATTTGTCGATTTAATCTCCGCTCGGCTGTTGAACCCTTTGCTCTACTAGATGTCCAATATCAAGCTGGTGTAGGGGAAGATGCATGCGATCCACTTTGAGACAGTCTAGTTCGAACATGTGTCGCCTACGAGCCTAACCCAAAAACTCGTCCCCTTTTGAACCCGCCTTGTGCCTTTACAAACATGGATTTTTCATCAAAAGGAACAACTGAGTTTACAGAGTCACTAGACTCGGACTGAGGAGTGTTTTGTATGAGATTTCGCACCTCATCCTAAAAAAAAAAAAAAGAATTGTCAATGCCCTGTAATTATCAAAATAAAATACAAATTCCACGCAGTATAAAGAATTTCAACATGTTTAATCTATATACTACCAATGTACGGCGAGATCGCTCAGCGACAAAGCCGACCCTTTTGTGGCCCGCTCTGAAAGACATGTAATGTCTCAAACATGTCTGTGTAGCTAAAAGAACTCCCCTCCTTGGCCCGCTACATTTATGTTAACAAAATGTAATTATTACAATCTTACATAAATTTGTAATAAAACAATTTAGAATAATAATTAATTAAGTGAAGGTGAATTACCAAACGGTCCTCGTGTTACGTGAACAGAAATAGACCCTCCGGTATGGGTGCGGCTACTCCCACGATTCTTTTTGTTGGTGGATGAGAGCTTCGATACTTCTACGATCTCCGGTACTCGTAAATGTCAATCCAATACTTGTGCCTCTATCCAATGAGGACATACCCAATCATCCCTCTTCCTCGGCCTAGACATTATGTCCGAAAATCGCGTCCGACACTTCTTTTCCCAAGTTGATCGAATTAGCGAAGCATACTCTTCCCTCCACCGAAAATATTTCTGCATGATCATGATTAAGATTTTTGATTAACATATAACATAGTACTTAAACGATAAAAAATACTCAAAAATTGCTTACCCCAAATTCTTGAAACCATAAGTCTCGCACGGTTATTGGGACGTGCGTGTATGTCGGATACGAACCAGTGAAATCTTCTTGTATTATATTTGAAATTTCTCGGACACATTTGTCCGAGTCAGTGAACCTATTTTTGGTGCAATGAGAATTACAATATAGTTATGTTAATCTCAATAATAATAATAATAAATGAACTAATAATCAACATCTTACAAAGTATGAATATGTTACTTACCCGTTTCCCAGTGGAACAATCCAAGGTCGGGAGTCGTAACTTGCAACCCAACGAATGCGAAGGCTGAAGCGGCGGATGATTGAAAAGCCGGGGATGGTACTCCCTCATCTCCAATAGAGCCATGTAATGAACAAGGCACTGAAAGCTGAGGTAGCTGAGTAGGGGATGGAGTATAAGGCTTCTGACCCTCCTGACTCCCCTCCCTCAATGATCCTTCATTAGAAGACATTGCTAAAGGAGATGAAAAAAGAAAAATAAGTAACCAATAAAGACGAAGCCCACTTCAAAAGAAGAATGTAAATAACCGTGAATAAAAATGATAAAAGAATAATAACATTGAAATGTTATATCTATTCGCTAGTTTAAAGTAATACAATAATATGTATGATAATGATGGATATGTGAAAATAAACATTGTACTTGTAAATTGAATTTTTTAAAAAATTTGACAGAGTCTCCCCTATAATTGGATATTTCCCAGGCACAAGGCCACCTCAAGATTTGACAATCAAAACGCTGTTACAAACAACAAAGACAGATCTTTCAATAATAGAAAAATTCAAAAGATAACTAGGGGTAATCACCCATTACCTAAGAGGAATTATCACCCATCACTCACGGGGAATGATCACCCATCACTCACGGGGTTCCAATTAAAATGTTAGATATAGTTAAAATCAATCTAAAAATTATAAATGCCTCTGTCCTTGTGAATTGTCTGTCAATACATCAACAATACAATATATAAATTACCTTGTTGTTTACACCATAAAAGAATATAATAAGGAATAATAAAAATCCTCCGGGCTGTACAAGTCTAAATGAAAGATTCCTGCAAAAAAAAGAAGGAGATGAGATTCCCGATAATTAGACAAAATTGTGAAACAAAATTGTATGTGATGGAATTTAAAATAATAAAAATTAAAAGATTCAAGGCATGTAGATTCAAGTAACAAATAAATTGTAAATTAAAATTTGACATGGGATAGTAATGATGCAATAGATTTCAGGATTCCCTCACCATTAACTATATTATTTGCAAATGAATTGAAATCAGGCCTATTCACTAGAATCATTCTCCGATACAGACTCATCATTATCTACTGAGGTATCGCTATTCATTTCCCATTCATCTTCTTCCTCTTCATTTATAGGAGAATTTTCCCTTGCTGTTATAGCCTCATCTTGAACATCCAACATTTCACTCATACCATTCTCATGCGTCAGAATACCAAGATCAACAAATAACGATATGCTGACTTCGTCAATAGCATCTACTTCTTCACGATAAGCTACTGTCAACCACGGGTGCATCTATTATATGTCGAGCTTTGGTTTTGCAAGCTGCCAACCAATCAGATCTTGGCCTCTTACTCCCTGGATATGATGCATAATACACTTGGATAGCTTGTTGAGCTAGAACAAATGGATCATAGTTAGCATAGCTCCTTTTGTGGTTAATTTCTACAAGATTATACTGCGGATGTACCCTGGTACCACGATTCAATGTTTGATCAAACCAGTGACATTTAAAAAGAACAACGCTTTGCTGTGGATTACCAGGAAATTGCACTTCAATAATCTCATTTAACACTCCATAGTAATCAGGTCCTGATGCGTCATTTCCAATCCCTTTCACGCAAACACCACTATTAACTGTTTTCTTTCCCTCCGCATAATCATTAGTGTGAAATCGGTAACCATTAATTATGTACCCACTATATGATTTCACTAGCCTTGACGGACCCCAAGCAAAGTTCCTCAAGCATTCATTTGTAACCATATTTTACTGAATCTTGTACCTAAAAAACATTAGACAAGTTAATTTTTTAATTATGAAAGTTATAGCATTACGAAACTCCATTGAATCCCCAATGGAGTTCCAAATGCAAGTTATTAACTTATGAGACTTACATATCCACTAAACCATTCTGCAAATTCAAGGCTGATTCTTCTATTGATTTCTATCTACGATATAGTCGGAGCCGGACTTCGTAAGTGTGCCGTGAATGCCACTGTAATGCATTAGAATTAGATTGAATGAGTCAAAATCATTATGAGGTATCGTTTATCGTATAAAATGTATGAAGTAGTAGCTCGTACTCAATGTATGGCTGCACTTCACCACAATTAAGCAACATATAAATTCTTGCTGCAACGAATTCTTGAAGTAAGGAACCGAGTTCGAATTCGTCCTATCACCCGTCCTTGAACATTGCAGATTGACGACCCGGGTTCTTGCACCCTCTCTAATCGTTCTCCCTCTTCATTACGCGCCGGAATTGTACGTTTTGTTTGTACATGTGGCTCAAAATAATAAGAGAAGAAAGTGGATGCTTCCTCAACTAGATAAGCATTGCAGATTGACCCTTCAACTCTAGCCTTATTTTTCACCTTGATTTTCAATTGATGCAAATACTGTCATTTAAAAAAAAATTCAACTTCGAGTCACACACGCTTATATCGTACACTGCTATGAAAAGAATTAGATTGAATGATTCGATTACCGTTCAAACGGGTACATCCACCTATATTGAACGGGGCCACAAACTCTTGCTTCGTAAGGCAAATGAATTAATAGGTGTTCCATTACATCAAAGAATGCGAGGTGGAAATATCTTCTCCAACTTACATAACAATAAAGGAATGTCGGACTCCAATTTGGCCATATGAGCTACATTCAACTTAGGAGAGCATAGATCACGATAAAAAAGACTCAACTCCGTCAAAACACCCCATACATTAGAAGGAAGAAATTCCTTCAATGCAATTGGAAGTAGTCTCTCCATGAATACGTGACGGTCATGTGATTTCATACCGGATAACTTCAACTCATTCAAATCGGCACATCTTCCAATGTTTGAAGCGTATCCATCGGGAGTTGCAATCCCCTCAACCATTCAAGCAAAAGTTTCTTTTGTTACGATGTCAACGAGTAAACGACTTTAGGTATAGCCACTTTTCCTCCTCCCACATTCAAGGCATGTAGCTCGGGCCTATGGCAATAAATTTCTAAGTCACGTCTAGCCTTTAAATTGTCTTTTGATTTACCCTTTACCTCAAGAAGCTGTATTCATGACATTGTCAAATACATTCTTCTCATTGTGCATTACATCAATATTATGTCGGACCAAATTAGTACGCCAATACGGCAAATCCCAAAAAATACTCCTTTTTGCCCAATTATGAGATATTCCCCTGCCATTACTCCTTCCAATTTCTTTGCATGTTTCTGTAATTTTTTCATAGTTAGACAAACTATCCCAGATTTCTTCACCAGTAGGGTATTGCACAGGTTGTGATGTCTCAGAACCTCTATCATTCCTAAAAGATCTCGTATCCCTCCTGTAAGGATGATCCGATGGTAAGAAACGACGGTGACAGTCAAACCATGATTGTTTCCCACCATTTTGTAGATGAAAAGACTTTGTATTGCCCATACAATATGGACAAGCCGATCTCCCAGCGGTGCTCCAGCCACTCAACATACCATATGCGGGAAAATCATTAATAGTCCACAAAAGTGCCGCCGTAGTTGGAAGTTTTGTTTCTTCGATATGTCATAAGTGGTGACACCTTCAAACCACAATTTGGTTAATTCGTCTATCAAGGGTTGTAAATAAACATCCACCTGGTGCTTTGGATTCTTGGGGCCCGGGATAATGATTGTTAAAAACATGACTGGATCCTTCATACACATCCACGGGGGGAGATTATACGGTGTGAGAATGACCGGCCAGGATGAATATTGCTTACCCGACATCCCAAATGGTGAGAATCCATCTGTACATAAACCAAGTTTGACATTCCGTACTTCTTTTGCAAACTCAGGATGCATTCGATCAAAGTGTTGCCATGCTTCAATATCACGAGGGTGACTCATGGTGCCTTTCTCCGATCTGCTCTCTCCATGCCATCTCATGTGTTCAGCTGTTGTTTTAGAAGTATACAATCTTTGTAGCCTCGGTGTTATCGGGAAGTAATACATCTTCTTGAATGAAATTTCCCTTCTACTTGTGTTCTTCCCAACCTTTTTATGTGCATATCGAGGATGGCCACAAAATTTACACTCTCTACGATTCATGTCATCTTTCCAGTAAAGCATGCATCCATTATTGCATACATCTATTTTTTGTACCGGCAAACCCAACCCGGCCACTAATTTTTTCATCGATAGAAATCATCGGGAATCGTATTACTTGCTAGGCACAACCTCTTTCATCAATTGCACAACATCGTTAAAGGCTTTACGCGAGAGGTTATTTTCGGACTTAATGTTTAATAACCTTGAAGCCGGTGAAAAGCTGCGAATGTTGTGTGCATCCATCCCATATAGGAGTCTCTGCCGCCTTTAACATATCGTAAAACCTTTGTGCCTCCACATTAGGTGGCTCTTCAAAATGGTCTGCTGATGGAGCTTCGGGGGAAAGTCGGGTCTGCTACGTCTAAGACCATTTCGCGAGACAGATTTTCTTGATGTGAATCAAATTACGGGATTGAGGTAGACACACTTGAGGGACACTCGAATGGCTCACCATGACATGTCCACCGGTAATACCTAGGCACAAATCCAGGACTTCCACAGGTGGAGCTTAACTTGTCTTTGGATCTAGATACTTTTTATTCTTACATTTTGCACACGGGCATCTAATTACGCTTGATATTGCATTTGATAAGGCAAATGTCAAAAAAGCCTTAACCCCTTCCTCAAATTCAATAGTGATCCCTTTTACACCTGAAGCGTGCCTTCTATACATCCAACTACGATCCTCCATGACGTCTAAATGAGAGAAAAGAACAATCAACTCAATAATTAAAATCACCCCTTAAACAAAAGGAAGAGAAGTGTAATTACATTTTCCTTTCTATTATCTAACAAAAAGAGGTCCAAAACATAGAATTTACAATTGCTATCTTTGGATACGATTACACCTTCAATATCTACGTTTTAACCAAGTTCTACATTTAATTGAGGTGAAAAGTACAATTATTTGAAGAGTGAAAATAAATGTGGAAATAAATGAGAAAATTGAGGAATTTGATTAAGATAAATAATATTAAAGCTAATTATATTCTTATTTTACACATTCCAATGGTTAAAATAATAACATTTTATTTATTTTCATTCCAATGTTTATATTTGTTTAAACTCTCTCTATAACGTATATTATTCCTGCTATTATTAACATCCACCTATATATGAAATTATTATTATTATTACTCATTTCATTAGTCCTATTCTTATTCTTATTAGCAATATTATTTTTAATAATAATGCTATTATGGGATATATACTCATGTTCAATCGAATAATACACTCCAAGATAAGGGTAGTTATTCTACTCCACAGTAAATAACGGCTGATTTTGAAAAAAATTTTGACGAGTCTCCCTGTAATTGGACATTTTCCAGGCACAGGGCCACCTCAAAATTATACAATCAAAATGCAATTGCAAACAACAAAGACAGATCATTCATTTATACAAAAAAAAAATAATAATAAAAGGATAACTAGGGGTAATCACCCATTACCCAGGAGGAGTAATCACCCATTACTCATGGGGAATCCAACATTTGAATTCAACACAAAGGCAATTTATATGAACAACACGCACCTCCTACATCTTCATAATCTAAGGAAACGAATTTCTCACATAAAAGAGCCTTCAAAGCATTCCACTAGAGTTAAATCTTCCACTAGAGACACTAATATATTATTATAATCAAGTAATAAGATTACTAAACTAATCGAGATATCAACCTTCCTATTATGGCATCATAACCAATCAAATTAATTTATAAGGGTTTATATAGCTAAAACATAGTTCCCATATAATTTGATCAAAGTAGTAATTTTTTTATAACGAGGGTAAAAAAGAGTGCACTTTGTACAAAGTATATCACATATAAGTATAGATCAAAACACCATGAATGTTTAAAAAGGACAACAATTCCAACTAACAATTCAGCAATTCCAGTTCACAATTCCAAATTTAAATCAATAATCTCACATCAAACCACCATCATGTCACTCCCAATCTCCTCAAATTCAACCCCAACATCAATACAACTTTTATACATCAATTCCAACTCTGCTCATTCACAAATAATCACCCAAATTTCAAAGCTTCAGGGGAAATGCAAATCTGCCCAACATGGACTTAGTTTATAAGATAATGAAGTAGCTCAAGAGATAAATTCTAACTACTTACCCAAATGAATCAGCTTCAGCAATAGCACAGTAGTAGAATAGGAATGGCAGTGGAGGCGCTCACTGAGGGGGGCGGGCTGAAGAGGGCGAGCGGAGCGGGGGCGAGGGAGACTCTGCAGGAGGGGGCGCGGGGAGGGGGGATCTGCAGGAAGGGGGGCGGGGGAGGGGGGGAGCTGTGGGGGAGGGTCATTGCGGGTGGGGGGGCGCGGGGAGGGGGGACTTGTGGGGGAGGAGGGTCGGCGGGGTGGGAGGGCACGGGGAGGGGGTTTCGGGGGAGGAGGGTCGGCGGGGGTGGGAGGGCACGGGGAGGGGGGCTGCGGGGGTGGGAGCACCGGGGAGTGGGGCACGGGATGGGGGGAGTTGAGGGAGGGGGGCCGGGATGGGGGGGAGCTGAGGGAGGGGGGCGCGGGATGAGGGAGGGGGCGCGGGATGGGGGTGCTGCGGGAGGGGGGCGCGAGATGGGGGGAGTTGAGGGAGGTCGCCGGCGGGGAGAGGGGGGAGAGATGGCAGCAGCACAAGCTTGGGAAGGGGAGGAAGAAGGATGTGGGAAGGAGGGGGGAAAAAAAAGGAGGGAGTGAAAAATTTTGGAAAATTTTAGTTTTTTTTTAAATTTCTAGCTATTTCGTCGCAATTTGTGACGAAAAAATAAAACACTCGCTAATTTCTCATAAATTAATACGAATAACATTATAAATCGATCTATACATTATAATTTTTATTATTTTTTAGTGATTTTAATAATAATATTATTATTATGTAAATTATTTTTCTTTATATATTTTAATTTATACACCACTTATCAAATAAATAGATCAAAAAATTAGATATATGTATATATATAGCTATATAGTATAATATATATTAATATGTTGGAGATGAATAACATTACAAATCGATCTCTACATTATAATTTTCACTATTTTTTTTAGTGATCTCAACAATAATAACAGTATTTGAATTGTTTTTCTTTACATATTTTATTTTACACACCACTTAACAAAACAGATATATTAAAAAATTGGACATATGTATATACATAGCTAAATTAGTATAATATATATTAACATGTAGGAGACGAAGAACATTACAAATTGATCTCTACATTATAAATTTCACCATTTTTTTAGTGATATCAACAATAATAACAGTATTTGAATTATTTTTCTTTATATATTTTACTTTATACACTACTTAATCAAAGTGATAGATTAAAAAATTAGACATATGTATATATATACCTACATGTTATAATATATATATATATATATATATATATATTAAACTAAACAGATACTTATATACATTATATACATATACTTATATATTAGAATAAGTATATAACATAACATAATTAACTATATACATTTACTTATGCAATACATTAGGTGTATAACATGACTTAATTACATATACAAAATTATAATAAAATGCACTAATTGAGACATGTTATTAAAAATATTTCAGTAAATTTGTCAAAATACACCATCACATAAACACATAAAGAAAAATTTTTAAAAAAAAAGATTAAAACCCTATTTTGTTGTAAAACCCTCGCAAATTCGTCGCAATTAGTGACGGATTTGCGACGAATTGGGGTTTTGAGATTTTCTATAATTTTTTTCATTTATTTATTTTTTAATTAAAAATATTGACCGTCGCAAAACCCTCGCAAATTGCGAGGGCCCAAAATCCGTCTCAAAACCCTCGCAAATTGCGAGGGTTATTTGCCGTCGCAAAATCCTCGCAAATTGTGAGGGTTTTGCGATTGGACGTTCAAAATTTTTTTAAAAAAATATTTTTGTTTTAAAAATAGATAGCCGTCGCAAAACCCTCGCAATTTGCGAGGACTTTGCGACGGAAAATAACCCTCGCAATTTGCGAGGGTTTTGCGACGACCGATTGTTTTTTTAAAAAATATTTTTAAAATTTTTGAACGTCCATGCAAAATCCTCGCAATTTGCGAGGGTTTTGCGATGGCCGTTCAAAAAATTTTTTTAAAAATACTTTTTAAAAAATAAATTACCGTCGCAAAACCCTCGCAAATTGCGAGGGCTAACTACCGTCGTAAAACCCTCGCAAATTGCGAGGACTTTGCGATGGACGTTCAAAAATTTTAAAAATATTTTTTTAAAAAATAATTTGTCGTCGCAAAACCCTAGCAAATTTGCGAGGGTTTTGCGATGGACGTTCAAAAAATTTTTTAAAAATATTTTTTTAAAAAATAACTTGCCGTCGCAACACCCTCGCAAATTGTGAGGGTTTTGCGACGGTATTTATGCCCTCGCAAATTGTGAGGGTTTTGCGATGGACGTTCAAAAATTTTTTTAAAATAAATCGCCGTCGCAAAACTCTCGCAATTTGCGAGGGCATAAATACCGTCGCAAAACCCTCGCAAATAGCGACGATTTTGCTACGAATTGCGACGGGTATTTTGGCCGTCGCAAAACCGTCTCAAAACCGTCACAAATTGCGACGGTTTTGCGACGGTTTTGGTCAACTCGCGGCTTGTTTGAAAATCGTTGCAAATTGGTCGCTATTAGCGACGGTATTGAAGCCGTCGCAAAAAATTCGTCGCAAATCGCGATTTTTCCTGTATTCCCCCCTCCTCCCCCCGCCTTCACTCTGATTTTTCCTCACCCTCAACTCTAAAACCTGGGCTGAATATTGAAGAAAGGAAGCATCTTATTGAAGAAAGGTAACATAAAGAATTCATCTTTTCTTCAATTTCCTAAGTAACGGAAATTATAAGGTTTCTGGGCAGATTTCTGTTCTTTCTAAAGATTCTTCATTTGCTTATGTTCTTGTTGGATGGTTGTTGTGAACTTAATAGAGACATAAAATATTACGTGTATGTGGATTTATATGTGAGAATAATGAATTTTTGGTGTTGTTATCATGCTTAGAATTACTTTGTCAAAAATAGAATGCCGCTAGAATAATTACAATCTGAAAAGGGTGTGACATTTGAATTCAAAATTTGTGTATAACTTACTTGGACTAGAGTCTCTGAATGATTTATGATATGTGGGGAGTGAGTGGATGTGATTGTTGCATGAGGAAAGTGAAAGGAACAAGTTTTATGAATCTGACCATGAAATTCATACTGTAGAATCATACATATGCTATGATGATTTTATAAAATTACTCATTGAACAATCTTTTGTAATTTGTGAGATATGAATTTTTCAGTATCACTATTGAAAGCTAGTTACTGTTCATCCGGGTCCTTATGTAAAAGTTGTTTGAGCCATTTTTTGGGGAAATCTTGTGGAGATAAATGCATGGTAATTTACCTAACATACTAAGGTACTACACTGGAAGTTTTAATTGAAAGATAAAAATATTTTCTCAATTAAATATGTCTATATTTATGACCCCTGTTTATGTTGAAAACAGAATTTTGGTATTTCAAGTAGAAAAATGAATTTGGCTTATGGGTAGGAAGTAAATGCTTTCAAAATTTGATTAAATTTTCAAGATGTTTAGAATTATTAGGAATTTATTTGTGAGGGCTTTGATGATTTTAATGGACTTTATAATTGTAGGTGATTAAACCTCATGCTTTGAAAATTAAAACTTTGGAAAGGACTTTTAATCTTGCAAGATTACTTGATGCCATGGGGTACTTGGTGATATGAATTGGTTAATGAGTTGCTTGGTTAATTAAAGTGTTGTATGGTTAATTAGGGTTTGCATGGTTGATTAGGCTTTTGTATGACTAATTAGGGTTTGCATGGATAATTAGGGTTTTGCTTGATGATTAGGGATTTATGACAAAATCAAGGCTCTGACTAGCTATTTATGTCGATAGAGAAATTGGAACACTTATACTATTTGAATTTGTGGATACGTTAGCAAGTTATTGAATTTTGTGATGGAATGCTTTACTCGAGACTTAGGTTTTACCTCTAAGCACTTTTAGAATTACTTAAGACCTAATTAATTCCCTAATTACCTTAGGGATTTAATTAATACTTTTTTTGGAGTGAGATAAGTAAGAATAAATTCCTATATGTTATATATATGATAGACGTGGCAGACATAGGTGAAGGAGGAGAAGTGAGATCTTGAATTAAGTGAAGGAGATTAGCTAAGCTTGGACAAGGCAAGTCCTTGCATCTTAAGCCTATTTTGAAAATATAAATCCATGCGAAAATGCCACGTTTAAATTATGTACAAATTTCATTCAAGTGCATATAAAATATATGCATGAATTTTATGAATCGTTTCACGATTTGGCATGAAAAGTATGATTTAAATTATGAGTATGTCCATTTTTGGAGAAAACGCTTGCGCATGAAATTAATGATTATATTATGATATCATAATTTATTCACGCATGAATATTGTTATGAAGTTTCTCATGAGTATTATGATTATGGAGCCATACATCAAAATTATGCAATACATGAAAATGTTCTTATGCAATTCATACATTAAAATATTGTGAAAATCATTACCTGATTTTATACTTAATGGATCCAAATATCAGTACGATGAATTACAGTTAATAGTTCTCGAATAAATTTTGGATTGGATATAGGAAGGCTTGTTTTGGAAACCTTGGGGAAAAATGTTTGGTGATTTGAATTTGGTTGAGAAGAGACTTGGAAATTTACTTTTAAACACTAAAACAATTTTTGGGAAATAATATGATTATTCCATATTGGAATAGTGAACTCTTGAACTATTAAATTGATGACAATGAGATCTCCATGGGTGAGGCTATATGACTTGCTTTTGGTAGATTAGGACTGAATTCCAGTAGATTGGCCGTCTCTGAAAAGTTATCTTTTTCCAAATGGGGTTACAGTTCTAGTAGTTCAGCGTGGTCCTTAGCTAGCAACACGGTCTCCATGGGGAGCCTAAGGACGGATGTGAGGACGTCCGGTCTAATTTTGTATGAGGGAGATGGTAGGGTATTCCCTTAGGAGGGATGTACACCCTACCCAATTATTTTGCACTGTATATGCCGTTACCATATATATGTCACATCGTGATCGCATTGATATGCTATGGGTATGTCAATGATACGTAGGAAATGGTGTTATGACGAGTTTATGATTTTTGAAAAATAAATTTGATGTTCTAGAAATATGATATGAATAATTTTTACCTGACAAGATATATAATTATGCAAGGTACTGGTTTTGGTACTTGATAAATTTCCCAAAAAATGATTATGTATTTGAGATGCAAGAATTATTTGAATTATGACTGCATCTGTTCAAGTCCATATTACTCATGTATCATGAAATTGATTTCTAAAATTTTAACATAATCACACAGCTCGGATTTCTGAGATTATTTATAATATCGCACGTATTTACCTAACCATGTTTATAGGAGAAGAAGAGTTGGAAGTATAAGAATGATAGGTTTAGACTTTTCTCTTGTTAACTTTGTTCCAAAAATAATGTTGACCTTTAATCTCTTTTGGATGTTTTGAATGATGTAATTTTGGATTTGAATATTTTTGGGATGTAATAGATTATTTTTTAGTTTAATTTCAAAATTTTATATTTGTGTATCATTTTTATTTTATATCGCATTATAAAGATCCCTGGTTCGAAAGGACAAGGCGACATCCCCAGCTTGATTGGGCTGTATGTTGAGGGGTGTTACATAGAGCACATCTCAAAATAAATACTAAATGAATTTATAAGGGATTCAGATGGCTTATTTGATTAATGAAAGGAATTAATGAGCAAGCTAATAAAAGGTATACGTATAGAAAATATCCAATGAAACTTTCCAACTAATCAAATTCAACACTACGAACCTATTGTATGCAACAAAATCTCATAGAAGCCACTTGTTTCTTCTAAGCCTCTTTGTTCTTCTTGCAAACTAGGTACTTGGGTTGTTAATCAGTTTCCTTATTTGAACCTTGCAAGTTTCATATTTTTTTTTTATTTGGTGAAAGAGAATTTTTATTTATAATGAAGAAGCAAAATACATCGAGGAGGACCTAAAACCTTACCTCCTGCCAACAAAGGAACAAGAAAATCATATTGGAGCATTGGATCTAACATGAAGTGAAGGAACTTGCGTGCTTTCTATATTACACAAACCCTTAGAAGCAAGGAAAAAGAATAAAAAAGCAGCTTATTAGAATCAACACAAGTTAACTTAGCCAAACAATCTGAAACCATATTGCCTTCCCACTAAATAGGTATGAAGTAACACGAATAGAATGGCCCAGAGAGATACCTCCAATGCTTAGGAAAAACACCATTTAGCTGATTTACCACCAATAAGGAGTCCGACTGCAACACAACGTGTACGAAATATTTCCTAGAGCACCAAATCAAGCCATAGAGAATGGCTAGAATTTTCGTCATCACATTCATTGAGTGCCCAATATTCTGAGCATATCCAAAAATAACATAGTCAGAAGCGTCCCTATTAACCACTCCTAACCTAGACGAACCAGGATTTCCTTTGCAGGCACCATCTACGTACATAATAACACCATCTATAGCAGACCTCATCCAGCAAACTGGAACAATATGTTGTACCGAATGAGCTTTCCAAAGGAAAGCCAGATGCATAACATCAAAAGAAGGATTAGGAGAGGATGAATTGTAGAAAAATCTACAATAAAGGTATAAACGTTGCTTCTCAACCTCCACAAAGAGAACCGCTGCACCTTATAGATATCATCATTACGAGCCTTCCAAATTTTTCAAAAAAGGAAAACCATGTAAACCCTTGCATACTCTTTGACAGAAAAAATCGTATACCTCCAAGAGCAAATATGTAATAAC